>MJUU01051454.1:0-22016 GCA_002080025.1 Modiolus philippinarum | reverse complement strand
AATAGGAAAGTGATCACTACTACATAAGTCATCGTGTACTTTCCAAGCGAAGTCCAAAAGTAGAGATGGGTCAGTTATAGTTAGGTCTATAGCTGAGTAAGTCCCATTTCCCGGATGTAAATAAGTGTTTGAACCGTCATTAAAAATACATAAACTTTCCTGCGACATTATGTCTTCAATCTTTTTACCTTTGTCATTCAACGCAGAACTACCCCACAGTGGGTTGTGAGCATTGAAATCGCCCATTATAATAAATGGGGCGGGTAGTTGGTCGGTTAGGTTTTTAAGTTGACTCAGACTGGGGTTGAAATTTGGTGGTAAATACACAGAACATAATGTGATCGTTTTATCTAAAGAAATTCTCACTGCAACAGCCTGAAGATCGGTATTTAGATCAACAGTACTGTGGACAATATTGTTGTTGACAAGAATGGTTGAGCCGCCAGCAGCTCGTTCATTCTCAGCTACATAAGTGCTGTAGAGAGAGTAGTTGTTAACATTCAACGTATCACTTTTCTTCAGGTGCGTTTCCTGAAGACAAAATGCCGCAGGATTAAAAGCTTGAATTAATAAAGTTTCAATGAAATTTATCTTAAAACCTCGGCAATTCCATTGAATTATATTATTCATTTTAGTCGTATTGGTGAGAAATTTCCCTTTCGGGAACCTGAGGGATGACGAGACGATCGACCACTTGCAGACGAAGACCTACTGTGTGGTCGTTCATTTTCGATGTTGTTTTCTGGTTCTGATGTATCCATGTCGGTACCTAATGTTCCCCAAATGCTAACATCCCAGTAGGGTTTTTTGCGTGAACCAGATTTTTTAGATTTGCCAGTGTCTTCGTCTGAAGACAGGCTTTCATATCTGTTAGAAGTGCTAATAGCCGATTTGGACTTCTCGTGTCCACCATGTCTTTGGCTATTTGGTTGTTTCTGTTTTTCTGCAGTTGATGAACTTTCTGCAGATTTCTGTCCGATGGCCTTAGTATTTTTAGGGCCAGTCTTTAAATTTATGTTTTTGGAAGATGATTGAACTTTCGAAGGAGATTTGGACACAGATTGTATTTTTTAAATTTTGATGGAGTGATGATGTTTTCTTTCGGAAGAGTTTTTACAGGTAATGGCCTAGGAATTGGAGTGTCAATTGGCCAAGTATAATTTGTTTGTGTTTCCACATGCGAGAAAGAGTTAGGTTTTTTAACTTTGTCAGCATATGTGGATGTTGCTGTTAAAGATGTGTTTGATATGGAAATTTGTTGACGTGCGTCTTTGTATGAAATGTTTTTCTCCGTTTTAAGTTTCAAAATTTCCTTTTCCTTAGTATAAAGGGGACAATCCCGTGAGGAGGCCATATGCGCACCGCCGCAGTTTGCACATTTCTGTGCATTACCACACTCGGTGGCCTGGTGTCCCTCCTCTCCACATTTGAAACATTTCAGCTTGCCCCTACATTGTTTGGTGCCATGACCAAACTTTTCGCAAGTGAAACATCTAACAGGGTTTGGCAGGAATTTGTCCACCTTTATACCAAAGGGGCCAATTTTCAATGATGTTGGAGGAATTGAACAATTGAAAGTTAAAAGAAAAATATTAAGTTTTACAGCGCTTCCTGATTTTTTCGAAATAAGTCTTTGAACTTTTGTGACGCCCTGTGATGATAATTCGTCACAAATTTCCTCATCGCTAACATCTGAAAGATATTGACTTCTATCTCTCATAATACCACGACTGCTATTAAGAGTTCTGTGGGGAGATGCCGAAACTTTGAATTCTAAAATTTTGGTTATTTTTAATAAATTTTCACTCTGATTTTTGGAAGAAGCTTCAATTAGTAAATCACCTGATCGCATTCTGGAGACGTTTTTTACTGTTCCAGCAATGCTTTGAATGGTCTTTAGGATAGCAAATGGATTGATTTTTGATATTTGCTTATCAGATGATCCTGTCAACACAATAAATTTTGTCCAACTGTTATCTTCAACCTCTGGAATAGAATTGTCTAGTTTTCTTTTTCTATTTGGAACTGGTTGGTTTTGAGGGGTTTGTTGTGCCATGTAGTAAGAAAGGAGATTTCACCATCTTTGTTATTGGTGTGGAAAAAAATCTTATAAAAAAAGATATTTAATAAACATGGTTAAATGGAAAATATAAAATATTTATGGTGGTTTATTTCCATGGGTGCAGAAAAAAATCATATTAAACACACATATGGGATGTTGTCTTATTGACATTTACCCCATTTTCTTTCTTTTTCATATATAGTATATTGAAATTTTAAGTGTTCAATTCTAGTAAATCATCGTATAGCCATTTGGTTTGAATACAGAATCAAACGTTACTACTATTAATTTTGCAATTCTTGTGTTCGCCAAACAACACAAACATCTATTCCATCACTGAATGTCATCTAAAATATAGAGTCCCCTTCTTTTTTTCTAGGTATTTCACACAAGAATTATGCAATAGATGAATCATATTACAACGAAAGAATTGATTGATTAAGTAAGGGTTTAACGTCCAGTAAGCAAATTTCAGCAATATCAGGACGAGAACACCTTAATCCAAAACATTTTCAGAAATAGAAATCCGAGGTGGACGGGACAACGAGTTTTAATTAGCTCTGGAAAAGAGGAATAAAGGGCTAC
Organism: Modiolus philippinarum; assembly: GCA_002080025.1. Classification (NCBI taxonomy): domain Eukaryota; kingdom Metazoa; phylum Mollusca; class Bivalvia; order Mytilida; family Modiolidae; genus Modiolus; species Modiolus philippinarum. The sequence continues at coordinate 19,369 of MJUU01051454.1, read as the reverse complement.
ACTGAGCGCAGCATGATACAACCACAGCATGCCGACCACTGAAAAATTTTAACAAGTGTAATTCAAAGTGAGTATGGACATACTAAGAAGCTCGACACAATAATTAGATGGACACAATAAGGAGCTTGACCCAGTAATTAGCTCGGCACAACTAGGGAAAATGAATATTTGCCCTTGTGAGTCCTTAAGAATCTTTGACCCATTATAGATCGGAAACGGTAAGAGCTACGCCAAACCCATTGACATACTACCGAAAGCTTATATGAAAAGGAATCCCAGGACAAAAATCTCATCCAAATATGACCAAAAATAAAATTTCACATTATTTCGAAACAATGCAATTTTGGTCCCTTTGACCCCTTATAGCTGGGAAACGGCAAGAACTACGCCAAATCCGTTGGCATACTACCAAAAGCTTATATCCAGAGGAATCCCAAGAAAAAAGTCTAACCGAAATCCGATGAAAAAAAAACTTAAGGTAATCTGCAATTTTGGCCGCTTATAGCTCCGAAACGGTAGAAAGAACGCCAAACCAGTTGACAAACTGCCGAAAGCTTATATCCGGAGGAATCCAAAGACAAAAATCCCATCGAAATCCAATAATTTTTTTATATAATCTGCAATTTGCAGTTATTTCCCCTTTGATCCCTTTTAGTTCGGAAACGGTAAGAGCAACGGCAAATCTGTTGACATATTTCCGAAAGCTTATATCCAGAGGAATCAACGAAATTCGATGAAAAATAAAAAAATTAAGTCAATCTTCAAATTTGCAGCTTCGGCCCCTTATAGCTTGGAAACGGTAAGAGCTCCACCAAATCCACTGCCATAATACCGAAAGCTCATATCCAGAGGAATCCAAAGACAAAAAAATCTCATCGAAATCCGCTGAAAAATAAAAATGTTAGGTAATCTCAAACTTTGCAATTTTGGCCCCGATCGGCCCCTCATAGCTAGGGAAGGAAACAAGTTACCAGAAATCTTTTTTGCGGGAGCTGAAGAGTTGTTCTACAGCTGTTTTATTTTTTATTCTGCGAAGAAGTACCAGAACGGTAATTGAAAAAAAATGTCCAAATTTCTATTCTTTATCCATAATCTAAATAAATACTTGAAGCAACTCAAAAATTCAATAGTAGTACAGTATATGATCTTGTATACAACCTAGAAACCCAGGCTGTAAGGAAGGGATCCAAATAAGTTCAAATCCCGCCCAACCGTACCTAAACCCTATGACTCACGAACATAAATGATTTAGACCATGAAAGCTCACTTAATATGGTCCTATGACGTGCATACAAGGAAAATTATCAGCACAAGAATAGTCTGTCATAAAGAAAAACTGTCATTTGAAGTTTCTGGATCAACTGATTAATTAAACATATTGCATATTTCTATTTTCTATTTGGAGTTCATATTTTAACGTTTGAGGTTGACTTTTTTCTTCTGATGGATGTCTTAATTTATGGGTCTTGAATGGTGTAATAACAGATGTTAATTTTGTAACTGTAGTATCGTATGTTCTATCTGAGTTGTCTATCTTTAATTGAAAATGCAATATGTATGTAACATAATATGTATCTGATGTTGATCACGTGAACAGAGATAAAAGGATGGAAACTTCAATGTGTTTGTGATGCTTTAATACGTTGGTTAAATCCAGTATATATCTAGGGAACAACATTACAGTAACTACAAAATATATTAATAAATATTATTTTTTAAATTATCTAAGAGCATTAATAAGCATGCTGCATATACTAAATCTATCAACAGTGTTTTTACATCATAAGATAAACATTCAAATTACCTTAAAATATTGAAATTGAAATAATAATGTAAATCCCGCTCTGTTTCTATATCATGTATAAAAAACACGGTAAGTACTTTGTCTCGGTATAATGATCTCGCCCATGGCTTTTTTATTGGGTCCGTGTTGTTCCTTTTTGTATATGTGGGTGTCTTCATTTTCTTTTCTGTGCCGTGCTCATGTTTTGTCTTGATTCTTTGTTTTTCCGACGTTGCCATTGTCCATGAGATGTTCTTTTTAGACTGACGGTTCGGTTCTCGCTTACTTGTGAAGCTTGCTTTTATTGTAAATCGACATGGTCATTCATCCCTACAAAGGCACTTGTAAAAATGCTTAATACTTGTTTTTAAGAAGTCTTTTTTATGCAGCAAATATAATCAGTGTTCAGTACAGAGAAGTCAAACAAAACAGGAATAATTGCAAGCAAATTTTGCAAATTGATGATAATCAATGTACGCTAGATGTGAAACAAAAATGTGCCATTCATAAATGTAAAGCATTTTTGTTCGTTTAATCTGAACACAAATATTGGAAAACAATGAAAATGCTTGACACACCAAAAAAAGGCAATATACCTATAAATTTTCTGCCAAATCTGTGCAATTGTAAATTTCCACCTGTTTTTTTCTGACAGATGATCAAGAACCCGTGTTTGTGCCAGGCAGGTCACCGGTACTAAGCACCTTATTCATGATTGATTGATTAGTTAAAGTTTAACGTCCAGTGAGCAATATTTCAGCTACAGTCGAGTTCGTTTATAACGAACAGGCTTATAACGAAATTATGCTTAAAAACAAAGGAAATAAACATCCCCGGTCCCGACACTATTAAAACAACGCATGTTTAAGGCTTGTTACGAATTTTTTATAAAGAAATCTGGCTTAGAACGAAGAGAATTTAAACCCAAACTTGATTTTGATTGCTCAATATTTGCCTGATATAACGAAGAAAGATTGCTTAACAAAAAAAATCGTTTAGTCGTCTTCTGTTTTGCGTAAATCATCGCATATTTCAATGGTAGGGAGCACCTGATACTTATAAGCTTTACTTTTAAAAGTTTTAACAAAATCATGTTTCACACTGAGATTTACACAAAATTTTAGAAGACGATTTTTCGGAAGTTGGTAATTTTACATGGTTTCTCTTATACCGAAATAAAATCGGGACTCTCCTAGAATTTGTTAGAAACGAACTCTACTGTAAATTAACGAGAACAAGTTAATCAATTAAAAAAAAGTAAGAGAAGAAAGAAACATTTTTAGACCCATCTACCGAAATTTTCGTTTTTCGTTAAAGTTTTTTTCAGTTGCTTTAAAATGTTAACAAAATGCCTTCAAATTATAAAAACGAGGTATCAAATGATTGCTTATTCTATGAGCTTTACAAAGAACCCAAGTTTTTACAATTATTATGCCCAATATGTTCCCTAGCGCAATTAAACGTACCCTTACCCAATAAAATATTGACGAAAAAACTGATATTTTCATTTTCTGATTACAGCAAATCTGTCCCCTACCTCAACAAATTTTCACTGAAATTGTCAATTTTTTTTGTCTATGTTCACATAAAAATTACCAGAACACACAAAACATGTATTGTATATGACAATAATACATGAATTACATCAGAGTGTGATATTTCAACAGCCATTGGTCGACTAAAACTCGATATTTCTCCCAAAATTGACGAAAAATGGGAATTTTCAACATTTCAAATTTGTCCGTATTTCATCGTTAAATCGCAATATATGTCAAATGTGTAATATATTTGCAAATATGCCATTTAATTGTCCTAAGCAATACAAATTGTCTTAAATTGTCTTAAAACATTGTTTAGAAAAACAAGGAGTGTTATATGCGACTCTAAATACCGGAAATCTTACCCCTACCCCAACAAATTTTCCCTGAAATTGGTGATTTTTGGTCTATGTTCGCATAAAAATAACCAGAACATGCAAAATGTGTGTTGTATATGACAATGTTGCATGAATTACATCATGATTTGGTATTTTGACACCCATTGGTCGACTAAAAATCAATATTTCTCCCCAAATTGATGAAAAATGGGAATTTTCATTATCTCAGATTTGTCCATAGTTAACTGTTAAATCGCAATATGTATCAAATCTATAGAATATGTCTGCAGATATGCCAATTAATTGTTTTAAACGATACACTAGATGTCTTAAAACATTGTTTAGAAAAACAAGGGGTGTTGAATGTGACCAAAAATCTTACCCCTACCCCAACACATTTCCCCCAAAATTGTCAATTTTTGGTCTGTTGGGATAAAAATAACCACCACATGCAAATTCTGCGTTGAACATAACAAAGTTGCATAAATACTGTCATGATTTGGTATTTCAAATCCCAGTTGTCAGCTTAAACTCAAGATTTTGTCCAAAATTGATGACAAATGGAAATTTTTAGAATTTCAGATTTGTCCAAAATTCACTTTTAAATCGTTATATGTGGCAAATCTGGAGGATTTATTTGCAGATATGCCAATTTATTGTCTTAACCGATACATATGTTATTTAAAAACACTGTTTAGAAAAAAGGTGTGTTCAATTTGAATCTAAATACTGAAAATCTTACCCCTAGCCCAACAAAATTAAACATAAAAATCTCCAAAACATGACCGTCTGTACATAAAAATGAACAAGGCATACTAATGTTTTACTTGCATTTGATACATCAATTTATGTCATTTTGACACCAAAATATGGGTAAAATTGAATATTTTGGACGATAATCGTGAAAAATAGGAATTTTCAGTATTTCAGAATTTTCCAAAATTCAAAGTTAAATCGCTGAATAACTGCCCATAAACCGGGCGCATGATCTTATTTTTGATATATGGGAGGCTCTGTGTGTTTTGGTGTTTGAAAATGATATGTCATTGGACCTTTATACAATGTTTAAGCTTTTAAAGCTGAATAAAATGAAATAAATTGTGTTGAATATGTGTGGTAAGGGGTAATATATTTGTAATTTGTGAGACTGTAGTTAGTTTGAAATGCTTAAAAGCATACTTTCTAATTGCTTAGATATGATCAAACGATATTTAATCAACATTTTCAAGTTATATATCAATTTCATGAAGTATTTGCATCTCAAAGTCAAAACAGCATAAATTCTAAAAAAACAGCAAAATTCCCATTTTTCATACTATTTCGGACAGAAGAGTCGAAAAGAGACCTTTTGAAAAGTTTTAATCTACTTAAATGATCTTCTGCATGTCAGTTTTAGTGAAATACACCCTAGAGTTCCCATTAAACATTATCTTTTTATCATTTAGAGCCTGAATATTTCAAATTTTCTCTAAATTTTTACGGGGAGGGGTGCTAATTTTGACATTTGAACCTATAATACGTCTGAAACTAAAATTGTTGCGTACAATTTGTTCCTAACATATCATAAATTAGCACTGCATCGGCAATTATTAAATATATATTCAGATTTTTACGACCCTTAAGTCAAAAAGTCGAAATTGTGAAAAATCTAAAATTCCGAAAAATTCCATTTTTCAAAAATTTTATACCGAAAATCAAAATTTTATGGACTTTAATGGTTTTATTTTCCAACATTGTATCATTACTGTTAAGGTAAGCATAAAAACTAGATCAAATGACGAGGGTTGCTTATCTGAAAGGAATTGACAGCCTAAAATCGACATTTTCGCAATTTTTTGCAGGGGTAGGGGTAGATTTTTTGTATCCCTTGATTATAAAATGGACGTAAAGTACCAAAACGTGTGTTCATTGTAAAGCATATTAAATAAGCTTGAATTTGATACCAAATTTCAGTACAGATTACTTATCTGTAAAAAATATGGAGCTTAAAAGATGAAACTTATGTTAACACGAAGATACAATAATTTTTCGGGTGTACTATAAAAGTGGCCCTATACTGTCTATGCGTGCAGGTTATGTTCGTGTTAACAGGTTTTATTTTGAAGAGGGTGTCAGATATTAGCTTTATGTTATCACTTGGGTTATTAGTAATACCATCTATTTATAGATATTATGTGAGCTCTCCTATGTTTAGAGTTTTAATAAATAGTTAGCCATGCTGATGTCTTTGTTACACATATTACATTGTGTCAGGTGTAAAAAACCGACATTTATGAAGATTAAGACATTAATTAGTGTATTTTAAATGCACAAGAAGTTCACCAGAAGAACAAACAACAGTGGCAGACGGTTTGACAGGGAGAACACCTGTCATGAACTGGGAAAGTGGGGATCTCCCAGGGGCTTGGAAAACCTTCTAAACACATGCAGAATTTATGTTTCAAGGCCCCCTAAAGAAAAAGGGAGAAATGTTTATAGTACTTGGGACATGAGTGCAGACGACAGAAAAAAGCTAGACAAATATTACGAGTTATTTGAAGCATCTGTAGAGCCAAAATCTAATCAAGTCTTTGTTAGCTATAAATTCCAATGCCGTGTCCAAAATCAAAATGAATCATGTGAAGAATTTGTGACTGACTTGAAAGTGTTATTCAAAGATTGTGGGTATGAACAACCAGACAGAATGGTCAGGGATCGAATTGTTTTTGGCACAAAATCATCCAAAGTAAGGGAGAAACTAATAAACGAAGGATCAGAATTAACTCTTGAGAAAGCCTTAGACATAGCTAGAACATATGAACTTTCACAAAAACAATTACAAACTATGAATGTAGGTGAAGATCCAAATGTTAATGCAATGAAGAAAAAAACACCAACAAAATTTACACAGAAATGTAGGCATGAAAAACAGGAAAGAAAACCAAATTATGAATTACAGGGTGCAAAAGCGAAAACTAGAAAATCATCGAAGGGAAATTGCCAAAGATGTGGCTATGATCATAGCTATGGCAAATGTGGATAATTTTCCAGCCATGTGAAAATTCTGCAAAAAATGTCATAAGAAAGATCATTATGCAAAAATGTGTAAATCTAACGACAAACATATACATGAAATAGACACAAATTATAGCACTGATTCCGATGACTCTGATACCTTATTTGTAGGAACAGTGCAAAATGACAATCAAGTAGATTCATGGTGCCAAACAACCAAAATTAAGAAGAAAAACATTAAAGTTCAACTCGACACAGGAGCAAAATGTAATGTTTTGAATCGAGTAGACTTTAAAACCATCAATTTTAAATATCCATTAAGAAAACCAGACTCGAAATTGAAATCCTTTTCAGGACATCAAATTGAATGTGAAGGAATGATAACTCTTTCAATTATGATCAAAGATAAGATACATCAAGTTGAATTTTATGTTGCAAACACCAATTCACAGTCTGTACTTGGAGCAGACACATGTGCTGAAGTAGGACTAGTCAAAAGAGTCTATGGTATTGAAACACAATATCCAGATGTTTTTACAGGATTAGGCTGTCTCCCAGGTATTCATAACATACATATTGATACAAATGTGATCCCTGTAGTGCACCCACCAAGAAAAAGTGCCAATTGCACTGAAATCACGTGTCAAACAAGAACTAGAAAGAATGATTAAACTGGATGTAATTGTCAGACAACACGAACCGACCCCGTGGGTCAATAGTATGGTGACTGTAGTAAAACCAAACGGTGATGTCAGAATATGCATTGATCCGAAGGACCTCAACAAAGCCATTCAAATGTTAAGAACCATCGAAGAAGTCGTCACTATTATGCCAAATGCTACCGTGTTCAGTAAAGTTGATGCAACTTCCGGTTTTTGGCACTTCAGACTAGATAATGACAGTAGTAAGTTGACATGTTTCAACATCCCATTTGGGCGTTATAGGTTTTTGAGGGCTCCGTTTGGAATTAAAAGTATCCCTGAAATTTTCCAACGAGTAATGACAGAACTCATGGAAGGTATAGATGGTGTTGAGGTAATAGTCGATGATATTTTAGTATGCGGATCATCTGTTAAAGAACATGATGAAAGATTACAAAAAGTATTGGAGAAAGCAAGAAACAGTGACTTGAAATTAAGTAAATCGAAATGTCAGTTCCGAAAAGAGGAAGTAGAATATGTAGGACACTTGATAAGTAAAGATGGCTTGAAACCCGATCCCGAAAAGATCCGGGCGATGAAAATGACGAAATAACCAAACGACAGAAAAGAATAACAAACATTCTTAGGGTTCATCACATACTGAGTTTATGGTCTTCCAAACGTTTAGATTTTATCTGCACTGATTAGACATAAGTTGTCGAAATGCGCATATGCAGAAAGTAAATTCCCAGTGACTTCGGTATTTAGTTATACCTAAATAAAATTTTGCCAAATATGTCTGAAGTCAGTTCTCCGTTGCGCATGCTTTTAGAAGAAAAGAATGAATGGTTTTGGAATCAACAGCAGAAAGAAAGCTTCAACAAGTTGAAAGAACTAGCAACAAATGCTCCAATTTTGACATATTACGATCCAAAACAACCACTCACATTAAATGTAGACGCAAGTTCAAAAGGACTAGGAGCAGTCCTCTTACAAAATGATAAGCCGATAGCCTACGCATCAAGGGCATTAACTTCAACATACGCAAATTGAAAAAGAGACTCTCGCAATTGTTTTTGGATGCCAAAAATAACACATTTATATATATGGTCGTCATGTGAACATTGAAAGTGATCACAAACCTCTCGAAAACATATTTGACAAACCGTTAAATCAAGCACCAACTAGGATTCAAAGATTTGTACTTCAACTACAGAAATATGACATTACCGTCAAGTATAAACCGGGAGAATCAATGTATGTGTCAGATACGCTCTAGAATGTATTTACCAGAAATGTCAGAAAAGCTTGTGCCTGACTTAGAAATCAATGAGATACAATTGAATGCTCATTTACCAATTTCCCCAGAAAAATACAAACAATTTCAAATAGAGACTAAAAATGACAAAGTGTCAATATTGTTAAAAGAAATCATAGAAAATGGATGGCCAGAAAGTAGAAATGAAATACCGGAAGCCGTTAAGCCGTACTGGCAGTTCCGAAGTGAGATAACGTCTATTGACAATCTGTTATATAAAGGACACAAGATTATCATACCAAATAAAATGCGGGCTGAAATGCTGAAACTCGTCCATGAATCACATTTAGGCATAGTAAAATGCAAAACTAGAGAACTACATATAGGCCGACGCCTTAAATCAAGTTTACCAGCAACAAATGACTTGCTGAAACCAGCTTTTGTGGACCATAGGAAGTTGTCTAAAAGATAAAACCGACGACAACAAGAACAAATGTATCACTACAACAAACACAGTGGAAAACCCTTGCGAGAATTAGTAAACAATGAATCTGTCATGATTGAACACAACAAACAGTTAACACCAGGAAAAATTATCAAGAAACAAGGAACGCCAAGATCATACATCGTCGAAACTCTCGGAGGACAGCGTTTGCAAAGAAATCGAAAACATCTTAAACCGACAAAAGCGACATTTCAAGAAGAAACTGACATTCAAGAAAATCTTCCAGAAGTGCGTGAAACAGAAGATCGCACAACAAATCCGCCTACTGATTCAAAGGAAAAGATTATCGAACTACCGACAACTGAAATCAAAACAAACCGAAACCGTAACAACAAAATCTGGAAGAGTAGTAAAAGTTCCATCAAAATTCAATGATTACGTGTGTAATTCAATTCAACAGGAGGAAATATATGTGTAAAAGCAGAGTAAAATTTGTGACAATATATTTTGTGTAAAAGCAGAGTAAAATAAGTGAAAAAAAATGTGAAAAAAGCAGAGTAAAATTTCATAAATATATATGTAAAATCAGTGTTGAATAATCAAAATATTATGTATGATAAAATTCATTCAAAGTGGAAATATTCGATATGGAATTGGAAATATTTAATTATTCTAAATGTGAAAAAATATGAAAGTGAAAAGCCAATATAAAGTATTAGTGAAATGTGAAAACGTGTGTGAAATCATCAAGTAAAATCTGCTTAAAAGGGTTGAATTTTGTTTGTTGAAATGTTTAGTTTTTGCATGTTATTGTTTTGCATGCTCTAGTCAGGTAGTCTAGTCATTTTCATAAAATACTCAAAAAGACATGGTTAAAGGGAGATAAATCGAAATAATTTGTTTATAAACAGGATAAAGTAGAAATTGAACTTGGATACATTTAAATAAAAATTTGAAGTAACATTTTCATTGTGACATTTGAGTTAGAATGACTAAAATAATATAGAAACTTTTGTTATGTGTTCAACCAGATTTACAGTTCGATTCTTTAAATGTATACAGTAATATATTAGAACTAGAACTTTTGAAATTTGATATTGGACTCTTAACTTTTACAAAAGGGGGGAAGTCAGATATAAGCTTTATGTTATCACTTGGGTTATTAGTTATACCATCTATTTATAGATATTATGTGAGCTCTCCTATGTTTAGAGTTTAAATAAATAGTTAGCCATGCTGATGTCTTTGTTACACATATTACAGAGGGGACTTAGAAGGACTGAAAAAAAAAACTGTCTGGTTCGGAAGTAAAGGGGCGGGGGTGCACGGAAAGTGTTTCCAGCCCACGGACTATTACATTATGGGATAAAGTCCGTACACAGTATGCTTCAACCCTAAATTTATTATGTCTTTGAAAATTTTCATTGTTCTCTTCTGTTTTTTATTTCTAGAATATATTTTTTTTTATTTACAATTAATGAGTTCAATTATTGTAATAAAGTTTTTTTGTTTCTTAAAATTCATTTTTATAATTATTGTTGTTGATCACGAGTAATGGGCACCGTGCTTAGTCAATATAAAATCGGTTCTGTTCTATTCTATACTGTGTACAACAAACGTCAATAATATTTTACCTGTATAGAATAGAATAGAATACTCAGGGCCCACCACAACGGGGCAAATAAAATCAGTAATACAATGATTTGACACAATATCAATATTAACAAGAAGTTTAAACACACACTATATGTAATACAGTAAATATTTTAACATGTATCAGAACCACCCAGATCCCTGTCAGACTGCAAGGGACACCAAGGGACAATGCAACAGAACCAATNAAATAATTTGTCGGTACTGAGATCTTTCAAATTTCGGAATGAAAAATGGGGGTTCCCATTGCTCTTCTTGGTGAAAATTGGGGCTATAAAAAGGGTCGGTATTTTTATGGAAAATATTTTAAATCCCACCCCTGAAATAAACATATCCGAGATTTAGGTCAAAGATATAAAAAATGAATAAATATTTATGNTTTTGGATTATAATTTGCAAAGTTATTGCCTTTTTGTTATTCACCAATCCAAATGCAATAAAACAGTATAATAGGCTTAAAAATAATTATTATATCAATTTTCATAGGAATATGGCAATATATAAAATTGAAAACTGCAAATATAATACATAAAACTGAACACTTTTTGTGATAAACATTATACTGGTCAAATTTTAGTCTTGACCACCACGACGACCACGTCCTCTACCATATATATTGCCACCAATCAATGGGTTACAAATGCGCAATTATTCATAATGCTATTTCCATAGGGGGGTACCCAAGTTTGACGCAATTCTAAAAAATAGATACAACCGAATTTCAACCCCGAGGGTCCCATAAATAATTTGTCGGTACTGAGATCTTTCAAATTTCGGAATGAAAAATGGGGGTTCCCATTGCTCATCTTGGTAAAAATTGGGGCTATAAAAAGGGTCGGTATTTTTATGGAAAATATTTTAAATCCCACCCCTGAAATAAACATATCCGAGATTTAGGTCAAAGATATAAAAAGTGAATAAATATTTATGAATTCTATATAACTAGTGTATAAGTGATTTTATTATACTAAGTTTCCACCAATCGTACGTACTGCAGTGATTAATTCTGAATTTCATCTTGGGATAAAAAACAAGATGCATTCCGAACAACATTAATTGCGCAATTGTAACCTATACGGTAACTCAAAACCTCCGAATGTGACCATTTGCATATTGCAAGTTAGCTTCATGCAATACATGGGTTGCGCATCGTTTCCAATCCGGATTTGACTCGTCATTTAGACGAGGACATCTGGGGTCAATCGGAGCAAAAATGACATCATCCAACGTTGGAGCAAGGGACAGATATTTTCTAGCAACGAATCTTACGTTGTTACTCAACATACGAGTAAAAAGTCGTTTTCAACTAACAAAGAAATCCACGAGGAACATTTCCAACCCACAAAAAACGAAACTTGAATGGAAATGAAGAAATTACTATCTTCGTCTATCAGCGTTTTGGAACCAGTTTAGTACCAGATTACTTCTTGTTTCGCTAAAATAATGAGCGATCCCGCAAATGCGCAATCGGTGTATAGGAGCTCGTCTACATACATTTCAAAGAATATAACTGGCGCAGTTATTTTTGAGAATTTTTTTCTCGGAGACACCCCGCTCCGAAAAATATGTCGTTTTCTAGAGACATTACGGTATTATTCTTTCTTGTCCGTAGACATTCTCGTCCTTTTACCCTGATTATTTGTGGAAGTTGAGCAGTCATCCAAGTTACTGAGTTTGAAGATCACTTCTGTTATCATTAAGCCATATTTGGAATAAAAAACATCAAATACGTCATTTTTAACAAAAGTACAATTTTGAAACGGACTATAGTTACAAAAAATGGAAAAAGTTACGTAAAACGTGGCTTAAAGCTAGAATACTATATTTAATATAAACCATGTCAAACAAACAGAAGTTACTTCTCGATTTGCATTTTATGGTTAAAGGGGATATTTTTCACAAATTTGTTCAAAATTTTCTATATTAAAACCAGGATTTTTTTAAATGAAAAAACAGGTTTAGATTTACAAGAATCTACCTTGTGTGTTGTTTTATATCTTATTCAACATAATCAAACATTTTATTGAAAATCGCATTCTTAAAATTGTACACAGAAAAGGTTATCGTAGTATACCCATTATCCATGGTGCAAAATCCAGAAATAGACTATAGACACGACGTCACATAGTTAACAGACTTTTACTTGTGCTGAATTATGCTTTTACACAAATTCCAAAAATCTAATACAATAAAATAAACCTTATTATTCGAAAACATGAAAATTCTGGTTTTGATATAGGTTACAAATGCGCAATTATTCATAATGCTATTTCCATAGGGGGTACCCAAGTTTGACGCAATTCTAAAAATAGATGCAACCGAGTTCCTATAAATAATTTGTCGGTACTGAGATCTTTCAAATTTCGGAATGAAAAATGGGGGTTCTCATTGCTCTTCTTGGTGAAAATTGGGGCTATAAAAAGGGTCGGTATTTTTATTGAAACTATTTTAAATCCCACCCCTGAAATAAACATATCCGAGATTTAGGTCAAAGATATAAAAAGTGAATAAATATTTATGAATTCTATATAACTAGTGTATAGGTGATTTTATTATACTAAGTTTCCACCAATCGTACGTACTGCAGTGATTAATTCTGAATTTCATCTTGGGATAAAAAACAAGATGCATTCCGAACAACATTAATTGCGCAATACTCCAGTTTCACGATCTAATGCGCACGCTCGACCCAAATATCGCTATCTCGACATATCGCGAGATTTCCCGATATTTCAATTACTGGGGGCTAGCGAATCAGCGATCAGATAATCACCTTTTGTCACGTGTACCTTTGTTTACGTTTACCTGAGACATTTTTAGCGATTAAAATAGAACGCCAAATACTGTCAACAAACTGTTAAATCGATACGAAAATAGATGGGTGGAAGAGATTTTTGTTCCGTCGTCGGATGCAGTAATAGAAGATCTGATTTTCCGCAAGGTTTTGCATTCCATCAGTTTCCAAAAGGACCTGTATCACGCAGAAATGCATGGATTCGAGCGACCGGCCGAACGCTTACCGGTAAAAATAAATTTGTTTTGACGGACAATACCAAGATTTGCGGTAGTCATTTTGTCTCCGGAAGAAAGAGTCAGGATCCAACAAATATTGACTATGTGCCTTCAAAGAATTTACCTTTGCCTTTGGGAACATCAGCTATAGACACACCTAAGCGCAAAACACAAGCCAGTAAACGTGCCATCCAGTTTACAGAGGCTGTTGAACTCGGAACCCAAAGCAAGAAGAAGAAAATAACCAAAAATGGTAGCATCATTTATCCAGTTGACATAAATGATATACAACAAGAGGTTGAAGTAACATCTGAATGGACGGCTGAGGTGTTTGTTCCAGACTGGACCCATGAAGCTCCATCAACTGACCATGACTATCATAAATACTGGGTATCACCCAATGTTGACTTTAGCAAAAATGTTGAAATACAGTGCGAAACAGAAACTGTAAATAAAGAACTACAAACATCGCCATTTAAAGACACTGCAGAATTTAAGCGTCCGGACCTTATTTCCAAAGCTACACAAGTGACCACAACATCAACTCTAATGCAACTGAAGTGTAAGCAACAACAGAAGCTGATTGAGGATTTGTCGAAGAAACTTAAACAAGTGTCAAAAGAAAAAGACGCCCTTAATAACCAGTTAACAAAACATTCATTTTGTGTAGAGACAATTATGGTCAGTGATAAAAATGCCCAATTTTACACCGGTTTAGCAAATGTTGCGACATTCAATGCTTTGTTGGAATACCTAAGACCGAAAGCTAAGAACTTAACTTACTGGAGAGGAAATAACACAACTGATCGCATTGGAACACATGGACCTAGCAGAACACTAAGCATTGACAATGAGTTCTTTGCGGTTTTAGTACGTTTGCGACTTGGATTATTGATTGAGGACATATCGCAACGATTCTGTATGTCAAAGACACACTTTTCCAAAATGTTCAACACTTGGATTAGATTTCTGAGACTTGAGCTTGAACTTTTGTTTCCGTTCCCATCTAGAGAAACTATTAATGAGAATGCACCGCCATCGTTTGCAAAATTTCCTAACACAAGGGTCATACTGGATTGTACAGAGATTTTTGTTCAGAAGCCATCAGCTTTACAAGCACAGAGACAAACTTGGTCTCCATACAAACATAGGAACACTCATAAAATTTTGATTGGGGTTGCAGCAGATGGAACTGTTATATTCGTTTCCTCTCTTTATGGAGGTGCTGCTTCAGATAGATTCATTGTAAATGATTCAGGAGTAATAAAGATGCTACAACCAGGGGATAATGTAATGGCTGATCGAGGTTTTGAAATTTCTGATGACTTGAGTAAATATGGTGCAACATTGAACATTCCACCTTTTCGCTGTGGATCTCAGTTAACAGGAGTCAAGTTGAGGAGACACGCCGAATAGCAGAGGTGCGCATTCATGTGGAAAGAGCAATCCAGAGAATAAAGACTTTTCACATTCTGAACGGGACAATGCCAGTTACACTAAACATGGTTGCTGAAGACATTTTTAAATCGTGTGCATATCTGACAAATTTTCAGTCTCCAATTATCAAGTGCTAATGACTAGACAATTGTTTCTTTATAAATCCATGCACTGTATAGCATTGAATGTTTTATTTATATATATATATATATATATATATATATATATATATATATATATATTGTTAAAATTTGTATATGTATATAAAGTTTTATATTTGCCATGATTTGATTTACTTTAAATGCATACATGAGGCAATCCTTTATCTATATGGTATCTATTTGTAAGACTGGTTACTGGTTGGCTTTCCATCTACGATAGAAATTTTTGGTCATTTGTTCGCTTTCAGATTTTTTGGTTTATGGTCTGATTTGATTTCATGTTTTGATTTGATCTGCACTAAAGACACATAAGTTGTCGAACTGACCTTATGCAGAAAGTAAATTGCAGTACCTTCAATATTTTATAATACAGTAGGTGTAGTACAGCCAGAGACTTACCATAATAAATCACCATGAGAGACGTATCACTTTAAATTTTAAAATATATGAATCTTTTACCTGATTTGTCTATCAACATGTTTTCTCTTGCATTTCAATTTAGTAGAATTCATCAATTTAAATGCAAAAGAAAGCATCTTGATCGATGAAAGAGCAGAAAAAAATACATATATTTTGCTAAGTAGAGTGATATGAATATCACAGTGATTTATAATGGCATGTCTCTGGCTGGAATGAAGTAGTAGTATAGTATGCGACAACAAAACTGTCAGTCAAAAAAGAAAATTTCAAAAACATTGACAACATCATAAACACAATGAAACATAGACATCAATCAAGTGTGGCAACAACATGGACCCAATGAAAAACCATCATTTGTATCAAGGGCATTGTTAGAGTAAGCATCTCCTTTCTCTTTAAGACATCCATTTTAGAACAGGAATAAAAGCCATGATAATACAAATGTATCAAATATGTATGTCTACTGTTGTCAGCTGAACATAGACCCATATCACATTATTTTCTTTTCATGTTTCATCTTTACTCGGAAACTTTGTCATTTTTTGTCACAAAACAAATATATAATTAAGAAAGAAAGATGAAATAGCAAGTCTATTTTTGTACAAGTTGGAGTTACCTCCCATCCATAATTTCTTCTTTTCGGCATATCAATGTATTTGTCATGATTTTTTGATGGACAAAAAAAAGAAATTCAATAAATAACCTGATAATCAAAGTGTACACACTATATATCACATCAAAGTTGTCAATTCACCTTTGTAATTACTATTTTTACAGAATTTTCAGTGCAATGATAAAAAAATATTAATTGCCTTTTCAATTGTACTAAAATGTAATTTACAATTTGGTCAAATTTAAAAAGGGGCATTTCCAGCCTGCACAAATACAGAATTTGTTATACTAGTGTTCTGACCAACATAAAAATGAGAAAAGAATTTTCACAAGAAAGCTCACATACAATGCAAATAAATACTCGGTGCCTACAAATGTAGAAATTCGTGGAATCAAAACACTAATAAAATATGCACATCTTCATTTCATTAGAATAACAATTCCATGCCACTATATACAATGTAGATGAAACATTGCTCGATGGTTTTAAACATTAATCAATCCATCATATCAAAACAATACATCATACCAAATAAATTATCCAAGAAAACAGGTGATTCTTTGCAAGTTTAATTAGTAAGCATGAGGAAAAATCAATCAATATCACACATGGAAATAACCAGCATTTAATTATAATCAGTTCAAAGCACTTAAAATTTACCGAGATCAATGGCAGGCAGATCATACTTTACTGAAGGGTAAACAATTTCTGGCAAAAATATGTTCATGTAAAAAGTCTCCAATTTAGCGAAAACAGATTTCCAAAACATATCATTAAAAGGTATAAATTCAACATAAATGTCTTTATTTGTACACAACACAAAATAGCACCAGTGTATTCCTAAAATTGCCATCTGTCCCTGCATCTGAGTATAGTATGCATGTCTTCGGTTCAATGACAAAATATTGTTCTCATCCACTTTTAAACATTGAAGCTGTCGCGCAGCCTGCACAATATCCAAGCCCCAAGATGAAGATGGGTTTTTCAACTCAACAATGTACTCGACTCCTTCTAATACTGCAATCCTATCTACTGAGGCCCCAAGATAAGGTTTATCTGGATGAATAACAAATCCCCTTTTCTCTAAATGAATGTTAACAAAATTTTTGCTTTTCATGTCATCAATAAAGCGTTGTGCGGCAGTTTCCTCTTGGTCAAGACCGAACTGCATAGCGGATGTCTGTTTGCATTTATTATATAACAAACTTGCCACAAGTTTTGACGGGTCAGTTTTTTCTCTTCGAAAAGCGATTCGATGAAAATTGGAGGCTGTTAATCTGTGCAATCTTGCCCTATGCCAGATAGATGATTTGGATTGTTCCTTTGAATCACTTTCAAGTGAAGCTGCATCTTTGGCACTCAAGTTTAAACTGTTAATAAATTCTCTGCCTTGGTCATGTATTTGTTGCAAGCTTAAAGGGAATATTGCTGGTGGCTGATCTGCATTGTCAGTTTCCTGTCGGTCTGCGTTTCTCATCAACTGTTTATTATATCTCATGAAACCACATGTTGGATTTGCAGATTGTAGCGCTGATACTAATTTATCTAACGAATCTCTGTTGATAGTGCGGTCACTTTGATGTCTCGGGTCAAAGTTGGACTTGTCGAAAGTTTTCTTCTCCATCACCTCTTTCCCATATTCCTGTCTAAAAATTAAGAATTCAAATTTATACTTGGTTGCTTTTAAATAAATAATCTGAGTTTATCATTTAATTTAATAATGCTCAATCCATTTGATTTTCAAGACTAGAAATGCTTAGTCAATTTATTTTTCCTGCATTCATGAGGGTTCACAACATGTACTTTCAATCCATATCCTTTTATTTTATTTTATACAAACTGTTTTGTGCTTTCAAAACAGGCATTTATTGACAGGTACTCTGTTACCAAGCTATAAGTTGAATATTACAGGGATAGATTTAAGGTTGCTTGATGGTAAGGTTTTGGTATTTCTGTCTGATTTACGGATTTCTCTGGTTTTATCCATTCAATAGCATTGTAATTTTTTGCCAACAAACCCCCATATATTGTTTAATAATTTGATTTATACATTTTTAGTAGCATTCTGACAAAATTTCATGAAATTCTATTTATTGTCACAATTTTTCATGAATAAACATTGCTTATGTTACAGTAATGAAAACTTCAAAGGAGTTCAGTTTCTTGCGAAATTAATAAACATTGCTTATGTTACAGTAATGAAAACTTCAAAGGAGTTCAGTTTCTTGCGAAATTTTTGATCTTTTACATGTACATGTATATCTCAAAATTGAAACCCTCAACCTACTAGTATCATTTTTTTTTGGCTAAAATTACTCCTTTTTCAGTTTTCTAACATAAAGACAGATGACATAAATCGATTATGCTTACTTTACAACCCTAATGTTATGGATAGTTTGTTGCTCCACCTTCCTCTTTGCTGGCTGATTCCAACCACACAGTCTTTCAGTAACTGTCCTATCATCAGGAAGACTGTTGATGCCTTTAGATATGTAGTCCTCAACTGCAAACAGTAACGCAGCAATATGGCTACATGCTTCTCCTTTTCTAGAATAAAAAATGAAACAAGACATGATTACTTTTAATGAATATTGGGCCAAGACAAGTTATTTCTATGTTTGGCGTCAGCGCGCGCATTGAAAAATGTGTGATTTTAGGAGAAAACAAACAAAGGATATATTTTGTTTTCCCGATTAAAATCCAGATTTTTTGGTGTTTTTCTGTCATCGTTGAATTTTTTGTGTGCCCAATATACCATCACCTGAAAGATTCTAGCTTAAGCTTCTATTAATAAGACAACAAATAAATACTACTACCAGAAACTTAAAAAAAATCTGAAAAAACTGAAATGGGTTCAACGGAATTTACTTTTAATGTACGTAATTCACATCAAAATTTGTTAATTTCAAAAATTTCCTCCTTGTTTTTATAATGTTTTTGTTTGTTTGCCTCCCGCCCACCTACATTTCAAAAATGAAGTTGACGCCAAACAAAGAATTAAATTGGTTTGGCCTTGCTTTGAAAATGTATAAAGTTATCTGCTCTCACGGTCTGATGGAACCTAGGCCTCCAAGTT
>MJUU01051453.1:0-17046 GCA_002080025.1 Modiolus philippinarum | reverse complement strand
ACTAAGTAAAACAAAGAATCTTGAATCAGAGTTCGGACCGAAACTTCATTTTTTTCCACAATTAAAGAACTTTTTCATGATCGTATGAGACGTCATTTTTAAAACCTTGATTAATAAGAAGGTCACGGAAATAACTATGTCTAATGAGAAAGTCTGTATAATTTGAGCTAGCTCTCGCGTAACGAATCAATTGTGAAACATACACTCTGTAAGCAGGAGAAGTATATGTTATCTGGATTTTGACATCTGTGCATATTGTACGCCCCATGAACCAAGCTTCATATTTTGGCGAGCGGAATGATCCAGCTTTCAAAATTCAGATAACTTGTTAATCGTCTGTTATTCCCTATTTCTATACAACAGTTTATTAGTTTTTCTGCCAAATTCTCCTAAAAGTTGCACAGGAAATGAGGTTCATTCTTTTTTTTTTACAAAAAGAGAAATGTTTTTGCAGTTATTTTATGAGTGCAGAAGATTTTTTATCAGCTTGCATGATTAAATCTAGAAATGTTTTGATCGTACCATGTAAGCAAATCGGTATAAAGTCGGTTTTTTCATTGTAGAGTCTCTCCATTGTTTACATTTGTCTTCCAGTTCCAATGCACTTTTATGGCGTCACAATGTAAACAAAATGGTGGCTCAGCTGAAGTTATCAGCGACCTAGTTTCCATAGTTTTTCTAACGTCTCGTTTGTATTTTTGTGTATTGATAACGGCAATTTGTTAAAAAGAATGAAAACAGAAAATATAATCATCTTCATCTCATTAAGTTTTATTTCGTGCAACACGGATAAATATCATATTGCATGTCAATCGTAGGGAGAATTCCTTGATAACATCAGGTCAGCTTCTTGATAAGTCCGGGTCAACTGGATATGGCGTTTGCGGGTGTACTCTGCAGGCTTAGATAGGCACAGGGAAGGACGATAGGCTGGAATATTACTGTCCATGTTAGGGAAATTGATAATTTTGAAATTAAAATCGTCCCTTTTGTCGTAAATTATAGTACTGAGATGACCATTTTCGTCAAATTTGAGATGAAGTCCAAGAAAGATGTGGATCTTGTTTCTGTCGTTTCTATCTCTAGGTCTGGTGGATATATAAATGGGATCCATTATTGATGGAAAGAACATCATCAATATATCTATAAGTGAGATTGAAGGATCAAGCATCTTTTACTTTATGATCTTTTACGCGTCCCTAAAAAAATTCAGTCTCGTAAGAATATAAAAACAAGTCTGCGAGTAGAGGAGCACAATTAGTGCCCATTTGTATGCCAACATGCTGTTGATAAAAAGCACCTCCAACTGTGACAAATATATTATCAATTAGAAAATCAAGCATACTGAACCCCTGTTTTTCATCGTAGCATACTTTTTAAATGATTATGTACAATGGGATGAATGGGGTAAATTGAGTCACCACTGCTAAGCTGCTCCATAAATACTACTAAATATTAAAAATGCATCAGTCCAACTCTTTAGGTTGTATATGGTGAATAAAAGGATATGGAGTAAATGCACATGAGACAAAGTCTCTACAAATACATGGTAAAAAAACAAGCAAAGGAACAACGCTTTTATTGTTGTTCTTCATCTTGAAGTCACCATGAGGCCTTCAACAATGAGCTTTGCTCATACCTCATAGTAAGTTCAAGACGGCCCCTAGCACCGGTTTAAGCGGAATTCTTTGCTAATTGTCGAGCAACGCTACATCCATGTCTTTCTTGGTCATGGGTGCGGGATTGTCAACAAACATCAATTAAACTGGCAAAGTGCTCTTACAATCACTGTCATCCTTTGCCCGACAAAAGCACTAGTGTCTTAAGCTAGTGGACAACTACAACATATAGACAAACACAGGGCACTCATCAAGTCGAATGTAAGAAAACTTGGCGTTATAAAATAGTGAGATGTGGGCACTTAAAACAGGTGGTCTGGATTAAATTTCGAAAATTACAATAATAATTGCCAAAATTTGAAAGTATCAATAGTATATTCATATGAGAAATTCTCTCACGCACAAGTACACCATAACTGAAAAATATAGAGAGCATACATCTCTCGCACGGGGAATCGTTTTACGGACTCCACACTGCAGAGAGACAAACTTCAGTCGTAAATGGTGAATAAAAGGATATGGAGTAAATGCACATGAGACAAAGTCTCTACAAATACATGGTAAAAAACAAGCAAAGGAACAACGCTTTTGTTCTTCATCTTGAAGTCACCATGAGGCCTTCAACAATGAGCTTTGCTCATACCTCATAGTAAGTTCAAGACGGCCCCTAGCACCGGTTTAAGCGGAATTCTTTGCTAATTGTCGAGCAACGCTACATCCATGTCTTTCTTGGTCATGGGTGCGGGATTGTCAACAAACATCAATTAAACTGGCAAAGTGCTCTTACAATCACTGTTATCCTTTGCCAGACAAAAGCACTAGTGTCTTAAGCTAGTGGACAACTACAACATATAGACAAACACAGGGCACTCGTCAAGTCGAATGTAAGAAAACTTGGCGTTATAAAATAGTGAGATGTGGGCACTTAAAACAGGTGGTCTGGATTAAATTTCGAAAATTACAAAAATAATTGCCAAAATTTGAAAGTATCAATGATATATTCATATGAGAAATTCTCTCACGCACAAGTACACCATAACTGAAAAATATAGAGAGCATATCCTATTTTTTTCTACTTTTGCTCAAATATACTTTCTCCATTCATAAAGACCCGTTTTTGACTTTCTGCCTGTGAAACCTTAGAATTTCAAAACAAATTAGCCAGGTCAACATATTCTGCTATTATTTTTCCCCTAATACTGGGAGAAACGTTAAGGGCGAACTCGTTACTAGACTTGGGGCAGAGTGCAGGTTTATTCACTGTAGAACAGTTACATTCGCTGTCAGGATTACTCAATGGAGCCAACGGTGTAGCCCTACTTAACAAATTCATGTTTCTGACTGCTGCAGCTGGAATAGTGCTCTGAAATAATACAGGTAGCTGTCTGTTTGTTGTGTAGATGAATCCCCCACCTTGAACAGCTGCAGCAGGAATATTCAGTGGTTCATTCCAACTAGACGTTGTAGTGTTGGTTGTTCTTGAGAAATGCCTTGGCACCGTTGTTACAGCTTCGTGAAACCTGTATGGAGCAGACTTTTTTCTCTTAGAGCAACGTAGAATGCCTAAATAAGAACTCTTCAGAAATTAAAATTACTGCCAACAATTATTTATATTAATCTACAAAGATACTAGATTATATCAATTGTCCTATATACACAATATAATTTTTTCCTACAAATATTTATATGATTGTTATTTTGTGGACTGTTTTTATAAAACTGAAGGCCGATTATATTTATGCATTTTATTTATTATAATAATTACTATTGTTTTTTTTGTTTTTTTTTGTACATATGTGTACATATAATATTTTTGTTATTCTTGCGGTATATCCAGGTAAACGTGTGTACATATGTTCTCCGAATTGGAGATATGGTGAGAGTTTAAAAATGTTGTGGCAGAATTACTCACCAGGATTACAGACCTGCTTTGTAATCCTGCTTCCCGAGTTCCCATCGTTATTTATGTTTGTCTCTTGTCAGCATTAGTGTTTCCTAGTGCAGTTCGTTCACGAATTGTGACATGTAATCCTGCTTCCCGAATTCCTTTCGTTATTTATGTTTGTCTCCTGTCAGCATTAGTGTTTCCTAGTGCAGTTCGCTCACAAATTGTGACATGTAATCCTGCTTCCTGAATTCCTTTCGTTATTTATGTTTGTCTCTTGTTATCATTAGTGTCTTCCTAGTGCAGTTCGTTCACGAATTGTGACATGTAATCCTGCTTCCCGAATTCATTTCGTTATTTATGTTTGTTCTTTGTTATCATTAGTGTTTTCCTAGTGCAGTTCGTTCAAGAATTGTGACATGTAATCCTGCTTCCCGAATTCCTTTCGTTATTTATGTTTGTCTCCTGTCAGCATTAGTGTTTTCCTAGTGCAGTTCGCTCACGAATTGTGACATGCAATCCTGCTTCCCGAGTTCACATCGTTATTTATGTTTCCCTCTTGTCATCATTAGTGTTTTTCTAGTGCTCTTCTCTTGTTAATTGTGACATGCAATCCTGCTTCCTGAGTTTCTTTCGTTATTTATGTTTGTCTCTTGTCATCATTAATGTTTTCCTAGTGCATTGCTCTTGTTAATTGTGGCATGTAATCCTGCTTCCCGAGTTCTCATCGTTATTTATGTTTGTCTTTTGTCATCATTAGTGTTTTTGTAGTGCTCTTTTCTTGTTAATTGTGACATGTAATCCTGCTTCCTGAATTCCTTTCGTTATTTATGTTTGTCTCTTGTCATCATAAATGTTTTCCTAGTGCAGTTCGCTCACGAATTGTGACATGTAATCCTGCTTCCCGAGTTCACATCGTTATTTATGTTTGTCTCTTGTCATCATTAGTGTTTTCCTAGTGCAGTTCGCTCACGAATTGTGACATGTAATCCTGCTTCCCGAGTTCACATAGTTATTTATGTTTGTCTCTTGTCATCATTAGTGTTTTTCTAGTGCTCTTGTCTTGTTAATTGTGACATGTAATCCTGCTTCCTGAATTCCTTTCGTTATTTATGTTTGTCTCTTGTCATCATTAGTGTTTTCCTAGTGCAGTTCGCTCACGAATTGTGACATGTAATCCTGCTTCCCGAGTTCTCATCGTTATTTATGTTTGTTCTTTGTCATCATTAGTGTTTTTCTAGTGCATTACTCTTGTTAATTGTGGCACGTGATTATAGTTTTCGGGTAGTGTAGGTGTTTACTGTGATCCTATGTTTGTATTTGTCTTTGAAAGATATTTCTTCATTTCGACTGACTACGATCTCATACAACATGTGCAAAAAGCAAACGTTGATAATTCAGCCTCGACGAACACCATGTGCGCCGAAAATCATGTCTACTTCAGCTCGTGTACTATTGAGGCTGACGGATAGGCTGGTTTTCTATTTATGTAATAGTAACTTGTGTAGACGGCTGTATCCGGATTTACAGACTGCCTAAGGACCGCGATACGGACCGTGTATCTTGTTACAGCCCGAGCCGAAGACAAGGGCTGTAACAAGGTACAGGTCCGTATCAAGGTCCTTTGGCAGTCTGTAAATCTGATGCAGCCCGATACACAAGTTTCTATTACTTTTATTTCATTTCATTTTCTTATTTCAATTTTACCAGTAAAACGCTTTAGGTTAATGTTCACCTCTTTTTTTATTGTCGGCAATTAACGAAAATACTTCAATAAAAGTAAAAGTGAAATTGAAAAACATAGACATGGAATGTGATGTTTCTAATTTCTGACTTTCTGAATCTGATTAATATTTAAAACAATGTGAGATTAATTCATTTTTTTCTTATCTTTCTTGAGTGACAGGTTGAAAAAAAACAATAAATTGTGATTATTAAGCTAAATACTTCTTTACTACATGTTTTTGTTCTGCTGACGTCACCACCGGGCTGTATTTCCTCAGCGGGCTGTATCGGATCTCAATACAGCCCGCACAAGCGATACAGCCCGCTCACAGTAGTGTTTGGGCTGTATGTTGAATTATAGTATACCATGTGATAGTAATTGAACCAATTGAAATATTTGTAACAAAAGTGATATGAAATATTAAAAATATACTGAATATATTTATAAGGCTACGGTAGCCCGGGTCGAATAAAATCAACATGCATGCATGATGTACGTACATATGCACGGTATGGTCGTTGGTCCGTTGTAAATGTGCGCATAAATGTTATGCAAAGCTATAATCGTGTCTTAAAGACCAAATTTACTCATGTTCTAAGTGTTATACTCAATGCTGGTGGTAATCTTTTATGATTTTTTATGACTGTTCCCTGCTCAGTCATCTTTGGGTAATAGAAAGATTCTAATTGCGCTTTCCGGTAACATGGGATGTACAATTACTAACAATCCAACAAGAGAAAGGGGCGATTATGCACAAAGTAAGGTAGCACTTGAATAATAGATACAATAAGAGATATATGTAATTGTTGTATTCTTAGGAGATGGTTTTAGAAAAAGCTTGAAATTAAGCTTGTTACCAAATCCTGTTATCTTATTCTATTGTATAAATTGTACATATATTGGCACATGTGCTATACTTTCTGAAAGTAACAAAGGCTGAACAAATCCCTGACTTGGCAGCTTTTGGGACAGTGTTTTTGCTTTATTGGAAAAATCATTGTAAAAACTACATACGCGACAGTAGAGAATCAAATGTGAAATGTACACTCCATAAGCTGGAGAGGAAGGTATATTGCTGCTCAGAAAGGGAAAGTTCACAATTGGAAATTTAAACTAGAAAAATGTTAGCAAAGCTCACTAATATCATACCCCCCGCTCCCTCTTAAAAAAGATCAATCAATTTTTTTAAATAGATGATGCACAAGGGCAATGTATACTCAACATTCTTTGAAAGTTTCAATAAATTCCATAAAGTGGTCTAGGAGGAGTTGTCGCCACAAAGTAAGTACCCTATGGCGGACGGACGAACGGACGGACGAACAGACGGACGGAAGGACACAATGATCACTATATACCGCCCGCTAAAGCGGGGGTATAATAATCACGTTTTTCATACAGCTTAGATTTTAAACGTCCATGTTCGTCAAAGTATATCGAAAGATCTAAGAACGAAGCCTAAATAAGTGTATCAGTAGTTTCTTTAATTTCAAGGTCATTGGGATAGATCTGTTTTGAATATTCCTGGAATTGTGGGTTAAGAAGAGAAAGTACATCGTTTTATGTGGCGGAAGCTGAAATTATAGGACTGGACTAAATGTTGTTTTCTTTTTTGTCTCTCTCTCTCTCTCTGTGTTAGCCCTGGTAAAAACTTGGTCTCATACGAGAAAAGAAAAAGATCAGCTAAAAGTGGTGCGCAGTTAGTTCCCATGGGAATCCTGGTTGTCTGTGGAAAAACGCGGTCTCTACATACGACAAAAATATTGTCTAAAAAAATTCCAACATCTTGATCACGTCATTCTCAGTGAACTTCTTGTTTGGCTCAGTGTGGTTCTTTAAAATATCAAATGACCACAAATATAAGGTCTGATCATGTTCAAATACCGGACTTTCGAGATAGGGACTCTAGTATAGTTCAAGGCAGAAACTATCACCTTAAACACCAGTTAGAAGAAATGACTGGATTCATGACCTATCGAAATGAATATAAACATATTATCAAAAACAAACTATTTATGAAATTGAAGTGTGTAATTATAATTTTTCCTACATGACATGCATATGCAGAAACTTCGCTATTTTGTTATTTATTACCACAGGGCCGATGCCTCTGCGTGGACTGTTAGACCCCGAGGGTATTTACCAACTCAGTAGCCAATACTTTTGTGCTGGTCCGATTACCGATTTTATTTGAAAACTTGCAAAATCTAAATTAGATAAAATTTGGTTAAAACTAAGAAGAATCTCCCTCTTGCAAAGCTCTGTCAGTAGTTGATATGGGAAAAAAGCCGCGGTTTTCAAAAAACGTTTTTTGAAAACCGCGGCTTTTTTCCCATATCAACTACTATCTACGGGACTAACGAAAATAAACAATTGTTATTCACTACAGTTGAGACGGGTAAAACGGGCTAGATTCTTAGTTCACTCACATTTTTTACGTTGCTTGCGGTTTAAGCATCTCATAAGTAAAACAAAGACTTGGTACATGACACGGGTTATACATAACACTGACGTGTATCTCTGGTTCTACACTTTTGATTCCTATATATTTCTAGTAAGTCTGACAGGTCGTCACCAGTTACTCTCTCTATAACGAATATATTGTTAAAAGGATAATATAAATATACGATTTCCCCTTGAATATCAAGTATTTCGTAAAAAAACATACACCTTTGTTTTTATTTTTTTTAGATTGGTCAAATCATATGCGAGCATTTTTTTTTACCTGATTTTATGATAAAAGTCAAACATTATTACTTACCACAACGGTTATACACCCTCCTACCTGAAACACACTCATAATTTTTTATCTAATAAATATTCGGATTATAAAATATGACAACGATTCCCGTATATTTTTCAGAAAAGTCTAATACGAATAATTTTAAAACAATACAAGGAGTAAAAAATATGCCGAGTGATTACTTCCGCTTACTCNGTGGAGACACTATAGGAGTATCTAGTAAAAAGTTACAATACTCATATCTATCACAGAACTGTGTTCCTCTAAACATTTTTTTATTACTGGATTATTATTTTTATTTCTTATATAAAAATGATAGAGTTTATAAGCAGTGTCTTAAACAGGTTAAACAAGAGTCTTGAGCGATGGAAAAAGAGTAAAACCTATAAGATTTTTGTTTTACTTATGAGATGCTTAAACCGCAAGCAACGTAAAAAATGTGAGTGAACTAAGAATCTTGCCCGTTTTACCCGTCTCAACTGTAGTGAATAACAATTGCTTATTTTCGTTAGTCCCGTAGATAGTAGTTAACTATGGGGAAAAGCCGTAGGTTTTCAAAAAAACGTTTTTTGAAAACCTACGGCTTTTCCCCATAGTTAACTACTGTGCTTTAGTTTTGTGACGTTCTTGTTCTTTTTTGTTTATTTGTTTTGTCTTTGTCATACTGTCTCAATTCGTGTTGCTGTGAATTGCCGTGATTTTGGATTTATGATTTTAGAATTTCCCCTTTCCTCTTTGTTGCTTCGGTATTCGGTTGCCGATGTATTTCATTGTACAGTTTTTGATCTCGTTCAAATATCATTGAAAATTTCATGACACTTTTGGGAAGCAAATTACATGTCATTTAAACACATTCATTTTCTTTCTAACTGGTAGGACTTCAAAATGCGAAACAAACTTTTGTAGAACATTACTCAGATTCTACATTTAAAAACCCTATTTTAAGTATTGATCTTACTGTACGATGACTTGGTCGTATTTATGTTGATTGAAAATCAGTACAATCAATTAATGGGAAATGTTTTTTTTTAGATGACCCCGCTTCAAATTGGTCATCCTAAACATAATCGTGGACATAGTCTTAACCATAAAACCTTTCTTCACATGTCTAATAGAATGTTTCAGTTAAGAAGATATGAGGAAGTTCAAATGTTAAACTAGAAAAAAAAACTGTGAACAAAGCTCACAAATATATATACCCCACTGCCCGATTTGATTCCAAATATGAAAAAATATGTAAAAAATATCAAGTCAAATCAAAATTTGAAATAGCTAGTGCGCAATTGCAATACTGAACATTCTGTGAAAGTTTCATTTAATTTCACCCAAGATAGTAGCATGAGTTGTCCCACAAATTGGGTATCCATATGACTGCCGGAATAACGAACGGACGGACGATCAAACAGGCGAATGGACACCATGATATCAATATACCACCCACTAAAGCGGGGTATAAAAATGATTATCAAATCAGTGATTCATCAAATAAGTTGCATTAAAGTTTAATATCAACATTTCCATTCACAAATCTTCCAGTCCCACAATTTGAACAGGATTTTTTAATGTTGATTGAAAACAGAAAGTTGTTTATGACATGATTTTCAGATTATATAACGAGAATGATGATGAAGTTTCAACAGCCATAAAGGGTCATACCGAAATTAAGACAAATATTCACGAAGACAAATTAAGAAAATACAAGTTGTAGTATTCAATAAAATTAGATACATCCTATGTAGGCAAAAAAGTTTTAATATAAATTCAATGTATGCGTTTTAATTTGTGTGTATTGTCAATTATGAATGTATAAATGTAAATCATATCAATATCAGTTTTATTAAAATAACTTTTCGTTTTGAGTTTCTAATGTGTGTTTTGCGTAACTTTTTAAACAGGTGCATTTGTTAGATTTTTTATCATTTCCTTGTATTCTTTGAATACTTCATTTAATCTCTGATTAAAGTTATACTAGTCCAAGATTTATTTGTATATTTTTGAAATTATTATAAATTAAATAAGGTAAAATTTATTGGTAAAGGTTAAATATATGACAATTACGATGACAAAAAAACTTATTAAAATGATTTGCTATTTGTGTATTATGTACCCATGCTCCAACATATTTCTGTTATGGTGTACCTGTTCCTTAGATAAATTTTTATATTGATATGCTATCAAACACCCAAATTTTGACATTGTATTTGTTATTTCAAAATGTTATTCTTGCAATCTCTGTATAGTGCTTACATCTCACTTGCCAAGTTTTCTCACAATCAACTTGATTAGTGCCTTTTTTTTGTCTATATGTTTTTATTGCCCTCTAGCTTGAGAAACTAGTGCTTTTGTCAGGCAATAGATGACAAATATTTGAAGAGCATTTTGTCAGTATATTTTATGTTTGTTTACGATCCCGCAGTCATGACGAGAAAGAAACATGGATGAAGCATTGCTCCAGATTTAGCAATGAACTCCGCTCAAGCTGTTGCGAGGGTTAATCTTGAAACTATCATGAAGTATAAGCAAAACTTATTGTTGAAGGCCTTATGGTGACTTCAAGATAAGAACAAAAATAATAAAAGCGTTGTTACATTGCTTGGTTCTATAATGCATTTGTAGAGACTTTGTCTGAGGAACGTTTTGTCCACATTCTTTCATTGTTCGTGCCAGTGCCGATACCAAGTCAGGCTATCCCGAGTTCCTTTGTCTTGTCCTTTATTGTTTTTGTTTTTTGTTTTTTTGTGCAGTTCCCTGGTTGATTGTGACATGTGATTGTAATGTTCGGCCATTGTAAGTGTTTCCTGTTATCTTTCCTTCATTTATATACTTAGTACATCGTAAATTCGGTCAAACAATATAAAAAGTTTGCTAGTCTGTGTCTACCCTCTAATATAGTTTAAATATTTAAAGACACGCCATAATGACCCAATTCCAAGTACTTCTGACCAGTCGACTATCACGAAAGTCGCATTATAGAAATTAGCTTTGGGCAAATCGACTAGAAAATTCAGTAAAGATCAATGGGTCACTGAACTTGTTTTTCCAGGAGAGGCTTCCAAATATAGCAAAAAATTGAGCTTTTTAATATAATCTATATATTAGGGGGAAATACTATGTCTGAATTTCTGAAATAGATTTTGTTGAAAATGTAGTCTAAACTGTGTTAAAGAAATAACTTCAGAAATATGCCATAAAAAATTGGGGGCCACCGTCCATACTTTTGACAAAAATCGTGGAAATGTGATTTCCAATTATTTTTCCTTAAGAAAACAAAGAGTTTTTTTTTTCAAATGAAATATTTTGCACCTTCGCAGCATAAATGTTGCTTATCATATTTTATCTATTATCAATGAACTATTCAAAATTATTTCTACAACAAAGCAAAGCACTGTCACAAACACTGCTTAGTCAGAGATCTGTTTTACCATTGTCTCTTTCGTCCCTTCAAAAATTCTATGGCCGTCACCACAACATCAATGATAGATATGAAATGTCAGTTTCACAAATGAAAACTAGATTCACGTTTTCCCGGATTTGAAATTAATGGATTTGACCTTACCTTGGATTGACCCACTGATAGTGTGACGGGTGCTCTATACAGAGCAGGACATGCTTACACTTCCGGAGTACCTGATGTCACTCTGTTTTTTTAAGAGTTCACACTGTTAGCGCGTTAGTTTGCTGTGTTGTATATGTAGTGTCTTTGGTCTTCCGTCTTCTGGTGTTCTTCATGTTGCTTTGTTTTGGGACTTTGATTTATGTAATCTTGTTCTTTGTTCCTTCGTTGTTTTTATGGCAAATTTAAATTTTCATCAAATGCGCAAGATCGGTGCGCCGTTTTAGACATCCGAACCACCTTAAAAACCAGTGTTCTATCAAATACAGTATGTGCCCCTCCAATAATAACCCAGGATCTATTGAAAGATTTCAATCTTCAATTGTAAGAAGAGCAAATTATAACGATCCGTCAAATCGTGTAACGCATTACTGGACGTAAATACTCCATTAGGATACCGTTACCTGTCCAAGAGACATTTTATTAGAGAGTATACTCTTAATCTGTTTTTCTTTTTGTTTTTATTTTAATCTGTTTTGTTTGTTTTTTTTTTTCGTATATGTGTGTATGCTTTTTCTTTGATTTTTTTTGGTGTTTTTCAATATTTATTTGAGTTTTGTTAATATTGATTGTGCTTTCGTCTACCGCTACCTCATATTAACTCATGATAATTTTCGACGGGGTTCTGCACCTACAGCGAAATATTGATTGTAATTCCAATTGCCAAATTTGCATACTTTTTCAATATCAAAGCTTCAGAACATTTAAAAAAGACACATGTTTTAATTTCGATGACTAAGCTAAACAAAGCAACATTGTCTATTAGTCTGTTTTCTACGTAAATACCTATAAAGAAATGTGTTTCGGCAGCCCTTTTCTAATGAAAGTGATAAATAAGAAAATTCTTAACTGAGGCCAAGTTCATGCTACCAATTAGAAAAATATGTGACTAATTATGTTTGACACTAGACATAAATTGCACTGTCATTACATAGAAATTGAAATTTTTCATTACAATTATTTTTTTAATTTTGGATATTTGTGAGAAAATAAATCCACAGTCGGCTTTGAATGTCGTTTAAAACCTGTCTTTAAAGTTTATTTAATGTTTCTATAATAACACAAAAAATTCTGTAACCGATGGAAAGGCACATTTATCAATGGCAAATAAAAAAATTATTTAGTTTTTTGTCTATTTTGTGCGCCCTATACAATTTTCAGTAAACTAGAATGTCATAAAGCCGATGTAATGAAATAACTCAAATTAATGAAATTGTTTGTTGTTGGTATTTATCAGTAATTATAAACGTAAAGTTTTGCATCAAAAATGAATCAGTATGCTCAAATGCTTGAGAGAGCTTATGTTCATATCTGGTCTATTTTTGCATTCTCCAATAAACCCCGACTTAAGGAGGTTCGCTTCTTACGTTTTTGGATTTTTGTCAGATTTTCCGAATTCTCTGGTTTTATCCATTTAAAAGCACTATAACTACTTGCCCATTGACCCTGTATTTTTTTTTCAATAATCTCATTGGACCCGAAAGGCGATTCTATTTGGAACCTATCAATATCTAAATTCTTGTAAAGTTTGTTGAAAACTAAGTAGTATCTCCCTCATGCACAACTCTGTCCTTAGCTGATTTTAGCTTTACATTTAGATCATATTGGTTAACTGTTCTCTATCAGTTTTTAAACATATTTGAGTTTATGGTCTTCCAAACGTTTATATTTTATCTGCACTGAAGAGACATAAGTTTTCGAAATGCGCATATGGAGAATTTAAATTGACAGTGACGTCGGTATTTAGTTATTTATACATCTTTATAAGCATTCTGTAAGAAACTCATTATATTCTATCTATTGCTAATGTGATAAATCTTAGGAATTAAGTGACCATCCAAATTTTTAATCGCTTAAATCTCAAAACAAGATCATAAACCAATTCACTGAAATTACTTTTTTTTATTTTTTAACAAAAAATAACATTTATTTGAAATCCTATTTATTTTCAAATGGAGTAGCGAACCGTCTTAAATGTTGTTTTGACCAACGCTTTTTTTTTTTTTTTTTTTGAATAATCGAAATTGACGTTAATATCAAAATGCATCTTATTAATATAGGCGAAACTCAAATTGACGAAGAAATAAAAGAAAAAAAATAAACTTAAATGTCAAAAAGTAAGGATGAGAAAAATTTGCTCATTTTACCTTATCTAATGATCCTTTTTTGCGAGCTATACAAAAGAATATTGTGTGAAGGAAAATGAAAAAAAATACATTATAAAAAATTCCATCCTTAGTCTGACTTCAATGTTTTCTTTTTAAAGTAATAAAAATGTTATCATACTTATATTGTTATCAATCATCGTAAACAAACTACTATGGAACAATACATGTTACATGAAAAGTAAAGCTTTACAGTAGTTTTAAATACATATTAAGGATTTTGACTACACTGATATTTATTTGTTGCACTGGAGAGAATAACACAAAAGAGAGTAAAACTAAATCATGTTCCCTTTTAAGATAAATCAAACTTGAATGAATTACTTAATATGTATTGAAGTCTTAGTTGTCATAGAGTAATGCATTACACTACCAAAAGCCATGCTTACGTCAATATCACCAACAATTATCTTTTCTGTTGCGGACCTACCACCCAACGATGCATGCGCATACAAAGTAGATTATCCTTCCAAGTAAACTTAGATGTAAGTTCATTATGCGGAGCGTGTAGGTCGATTTGACCTTAATTTGCCCTTATTCTAACGTAACACTAAAAGTGGATTAGAAAATGAGATTAGAAAAACCCCGACGTAAGCTTAAATGAAAGTCACTCAAGTAGAAAAGGGGCTTATTTCGAAGAATGCAGAAACTTAATTCACAGTAACTTCGGTATTTAGTTATTCGTCTAGCTGCTAAAAATTAACACCGAAGATGCATATACAGACACAATTATGTGATCCTGTATTGCAGATTTACTGAGAAATGAACTTGTATGTGAATTTTAAGTTGATCATGCAGGAAATGAAGGTCAGTGTGATTTAATTTGGCTTGGATGCTAAGTAGGTTATTAAGATGAATGGTTAAAAATCCTATCATGACCAGTTACTAACATATAAACTCGGAATGTATTTTGAATGTAATTCCGTCGTGCAGAAATAAAGATCGAAGTGACGTTTTTATTTATCTGGATGCTCACCTTCCACCCTGGATGCATACATGTGGAAAATGCGATAACTATACATGTACAGAAACCGAGATGTGAACTCTAACTTATAATTAAATGTAAGGTAAAATTGATGTTTTGATTTTATCAGCGCCGAAAAGACATAAGTTGTCGAAATGCACATATGCAGAAATTAATTTACAGTACGATCGGTATTTTGTTATTTATTACCACTGGGCTGATGCTTTAGTACTGTATCCAGTACTTCGGTGCTTGCCCGAAAACCAATTTAATTTGGAAAAAATGCACTATCTAAATTGAAGAACACTTAATAGAAGTTTAAAACTAAGGAGTATCTCCTTCTTGCATAGCTCGGTCCTTAGCTAATTTTTGGCTGTCCTCTTTAGATTCTATTGGTAATTTGTTCTCTTTCAGATTTTACACATATTTCGGTATATGGATTTCCAAAGGTTTTGATTTAATCTGCACTGAAGAAACATAAGTTGTCGAAATGCGCATATGCAGAAATTAAATTCAGTATTTCTCAACAAAAGAAATGATACACAGATTTTGTCAAAAATAATATTCTACTTTGTAGAAGAAACCATAACTCGTAGACAAAAAAGTATTTTTTTGCAAAGAAGCAATTTTTGAAAAATCTCCGGTCACCAGTCAAGGTCATTATCTGGAATATGTGTTTGTAGACGTAAATAGTGAGCACATCCACATTTTCTTTAACTAAACAATCACAGTTTCGAACAGGCTGACTTCAAACCTCTGTTCTATGTCAACCGGGCTTATTTTCCGTTTTCGATTACCGTTCTAATCAGCGTAAAATGCGTGTTACTTGATCTTGACGTTTGACGTTGCGACGACTCAATAACGGGACCTGCTACATGTTTCCTTTGGATTAATGATTGTTTTTGTTTGTTCTTTTCACATACCAATGAATTGCGAGTGTAAAAATCAAGTGCAACGGTTTTACCGCTCAAAGTCATTGTCCACGTTGATTTTGCATTTAAAGGGACATCGAAATGAGGCATTGTTTTCCACTTTTTAAGATGGCAAATTGTTAATCTGATGAAATGTCCCAATTATTGAAATACTACAATTTAAACCACCCTTTTGTTAACGGCGATCATCGGGCTAAAAAATACCAATCCGGATTTTCATCGTATCCCTTTCGGAACAGATTTAAAAGGGAATAAGCATACTTAGTATGTGTTTGGCTTTGAATACATAACTTTATTTAAACAAAAACTCTAAATTGCAAAATACGTTTTTACTAAATTCACTAAGTATCTTTTCTTTTATTGAATATTGCCCATTTTAGAAATACAAATGTATATTGGTCAAATATTACGAATTTAAAAATTAAATACTGTTTAATCTGCACTGGATTTTACTTTAACCCTAAACTCATTGAACACCATTACAATACATCTTATAAGTTCTCCGTTATTGCTTTCGAATTACATGCACAAATTCCAGGAATCAATATAAGGTAAATTATTATTCATATACATATTCCCATTTTCACAAAGGTAACAATAATTGAGTCAATATATTGCAACAATGACTACAAAAATACTGGGTTAATAGAGGCTCTATATGTTTATCTGCTATTCATCAAAGCTACTATAAGGCCTAAAAACAAATAAGTTTGTTTTCCTTCATCCTACCTATCTATCAAACAAATACATCCAAGTTTAAAAATTTTATTGCCTTAGCAAGACAAAAATTTAAGATTAAACAATATAACTCTTAAATATATAATATTATGGAAATATTTCCCCTGACTTACATTTGATTGATCTGATAAATGAAAACAACATACATATTTTAATCATGGCCTGTTTTTATCAATTAAGAAAATGGTGATGCAATTGAGGCTACAGCCCATCAAACAAGAAGAATTACAAAAATTGTGAACGAATTTCATCTGAAAAAAAATTCAATGTCTCATCATTCTTAAGAAAAACCTTCTATATCTTATTCTGAAAACAACATGTGTATATTTTCGTTTTAGGATTACCAATTTATGTGTAGTGTATTTTCAATGTAGGAAGCAACAGGTCTTTCATTTGATCGAAGAAAGACCATGTCCACAAATGAGATTGGTGGAATATTCCTGCATCTTCTCTGTTCATTATTCGATTCTCTCTCATAAAATAATCCATCAGCAATGGCTGACTCCATTTGTTGTTCAATGGTTTCACGCTGTAAACATAAATTATTTTGCGACATTATAAGCAATCTCTCTGCCAAAATTCCAATCCCTTACTTTAATGACATAACAGCTAATAGGTACCGGTGCACCTGATCTCACCCATGGTTTTTATTGGGTCCGTGTTG
>MJUU01051445.1:0-26070 GCA_002080025.1 Modiolus philippinarum | reverse complement strand
TCAATTGGCGGATGATACTACCCTGTTTTGTAATTCAAAACAAGATGTAGAACTGGCAATGAACGAAATAGAAATATTTGGGTCTTTCTCGGGATTAAAATTAAATCGAAATAAAACGGAGGGAATGTGGGTAGGAAAATTAAAATCGTGTAGAGATAAAATTGCTGAAATTAACTGGACAAATGGACCAGTAAAAGCTCTTGGGGTGTACTTTGGCTGTTGTAAAAAAGAATGCGAAAAATTAAACTGGGAAAATAGAATAAATAAAATGAACAAGTTGCTTGATGCGTGGCAAAAAAGAAACTTGTCAATTTTAGGAAAGATTTTGATAATTAAGGCACTTATTTTGCCAATATTTACATTTATTGGGTCTGTTTGTACGGTTCCAAATATTTATTTAAAACAAATAGAGAGTAGATGTTTTAAATTTGTTTGGAACAACAAACCAGACAAAGTAAAACGGAATACAATAATAGGTTTATATAAATAAGGGGGTTTACAAATGATTGACTTTAAGAGTTATTTTAGATCTCTAAAAGTCTATTGGGTTAAACGATTGGTAAATGACGATATGGTTAATTGGAAAGTTATACCTCTAAAATATTTCAATGCTTTGGGTGTAAATTGGTTAATTTTTCAGACGAATAATGTTAATGTTCATGAATATTTGAAAAATATTCCTGAATTTTACAAAGAAATAGTAAAATGTTGGAATATGTCACATTGTGACAAACTAAAAAAACCTACCACATTTACAGAAATAAGGAAGCAATTATTGTGGAATAATAAATACATTAACTTTGGAAATAAAACTTTAGTTTTTGAAAACTGGATCAAAAGTGACATTTTTTATGTAAATGACATAATTGACGAGCATGGATGTATTTCACAAGAAATTATTATGAACAAATTAAAAAATAAGTCAAATTGGATGGCTGAAATTAACATTCTTAGACAATCTTTACCAAAAGAGTGGGAATTAATTTTAAAATCAGATAATTCTGTTAAGAGTGCGGTTAACTTCAAAAGAAATAAAATTTTATGGAATAATCTGAATATTTCTGATATATCAAATAAATGTGTATATGGATTTTTCATAGAAAATAAATACGAACCATCTATCGGTTTATGTAAGTGGGTCAGATTTTTTAACATAAAAGAATTGGTGTCTGTTGATAAGATATAAAAATTCATTTTTGCACATATACAAGAGAATAAATTAAGAATATTTAGGTGGAAATTAATTCAGTATATCATTCCAACAAAAAAACTGTTATTGCAATGGAAAATAACTAACAATGATTGTTGTAACTTTTGTGGAAATGTGGAAGATTATCAACATTATTTCATATCTTGTTCTTGTCTGGTAGATTTTTGGAAAAAAATATATGAAATTCTCAGTAAATGTAATATATCTTTTAAGATAACATTAAAACACCTTACTTTAGGGTATAAAATTTTTGATGAGTCATATTTCTGGTTTAATTATTTTTTAACAATATTAAGTTTGTCTATTTACAAATCATACTATATATCTGAGTGTAGAACAAAAAATATAAATATTTTCAATTTATTTGTCAATGAATATAAGCAAAGAGTGCATACAGAAAATGAAAACCCCAAGTAAATAATGATTAAAAAATATTTATTATGAACACAAGTACTGTATTGATGTAATATATTTATGTATAATTGTAGCAGCTATTTACTACCCTGGGTAAATAGCGGAATGTAACAGGGACCATTAGGAGGAGCTTGGACTCCTAATGGCCATTGTAACAAGCTATCTGGTGAATAAAAATGTTATCTGTTGTTAAAAAAAAAAAAAAAATTCACAATAGAACAAACGCGTAGGAATCGTAATAGTTGAGAAATGTACGGCCCGTATGATGGAGCTAGAGGAATGTTGCCTTCAAGAAAAGGGAAATTAGTATTCGTGAAATCAAAATTGTACATATAAATCAGGAATAGGCATTGCATTGACAATTCTGAAAACAAAAACAACTTTTTTTGTCACTAGCCGAATACTTTCCTATCACATTTAGATTTGAAAAATAGTAATAAGGTTGGTGCTACTTCTGTTTTCAGCTTGAAAACTTTTCACCTCCAGCGGTAAAGAAACTAGCAAGCTAGACAAGTGTTCAATGTTAAAACTGATTCATCAAATCGTCGAAAAATGATCCCCGACATTAAGTATACCATTTTGGGAAATTTACAAATACAAATTTCGTAAATTGTCGTAGGACTTATTTACATATGGAGATAATTTTCATCACGACCTTGTTGAACCTGTGTCCTAGTCTTTTGGTTTCAAGTATTAAAATACCGAAGTTACTGTGAATTTATTTTCTGCATATGCGCATTTCGACAACTTATATTTCTTCAGTGCAGATAAAACTGAACAAATTAAACTTGAAGTATTTTCACTTCCTTGTTGAAAATTTCCGACACGCTAACGAAGCTTCTTAACGGACAAGCACGGCATTGTGTTCCTGCTGGGCCAGAGAGGCATTATGAATTAGGAAATTAAACGATACAGTTAAACACTTCAAGTGTTGCAAGTATATTTCTTCTTTAAATGGATTAAAACAAGTGAATAAGGCGATAAATATAATGCATGTAAATCAATCCTTATACTCTTGCAAATCAAGAAAAAATTCATATTCCAGTTTAAATATCAAATAAGGGGTAAACAATGCTTCATTTTTATAAATATAACTGTTAAGGGTTTTAAGAAACTAGAGAGAAAATAATCATGTATTTGAAATGACAATATAAAACAAGATCATGACAGTAACATTTATGATCAATCAATACCCAAGTTGCATATTAAACGGTATATTTCGTTATGCTGTACACGTGTTTCAAAGAGTAACCTCTCATCGGCAGTATTATCATGATTATGGAAAGCCAAAATCCAAAAGTAGTAAAAAAAGAAGTACTCATTACCAAAAATATCGAAATAGGAGCCAAAATTCCGTACCAAGGACATCAACCAATTGTCATAACCGGAACGTAGCCTCAGTAATAAATTACTGAACAGTATTACCATCATTTTGATTGTTTCATAATGTTGAAACTAAGAGAAATATTAAGCAAAAAATAACGTTGACCTATAATTGAAAAAAAAACTGTTTTTATTAGTTTATTCATTTCAAATTGCAATGCATTAGAACTGCAAGGTTTAACAAATTACTCATACCTCTTCGTAAGTTAAGGGCGGGTCAAACTGAGTGATGAGCAGAATTCTAGTAGCAGGCACATATACAGAAATTGTAATACCTCTTGAATTGTGAATGCGAAACTGGTTTATAACATGTATCATGATAATTTCAACATTATATGAAAAAGAAAGGAATGGGGTAAATGTCAAGGAGACAACATCCCATCTCCAGGTTAAAACGACCCAAAACAAAGTATTTAGGGGTCACCGTACGGTCGTCTTATGTATGTTCGATGTAGTCGTATGTTGTTGGCATTTTTTTAGGGGGAAGGGGGTTAAAATGTCTCTATATAGCACATTTATTGTAGTGTATTTGTATCAACATTAAAGTAAGTGAGAACCGTAATGTAAGTTATATTTACTTGATGTACAGAAAGTCTCATGATTTAATCCTTTTGGTTATTTGTTCTCCATCAGCTTTAACATGTTTTTCGGTTAATAGACTTCCAAATGTTGTGATTTTGATCTGAACTGATGAGACATAAGTTGTCGTAATGTACATATGCAGAAAATAAATCAACAGTTACTTCGGTATTTTGTTATTAATTCAAATCAGGATACAATTTTTTATCATGACATCAAAATACTGTTTAATAACATTTAGAAACAGATTGATTTTAGTTTCTCTATTCTTCAACAAATATGATTAAAGTTGATGTTAAGCTTTTCTTGTTAATCTTTTCTCTACGTTAGTTACCTTGTCAAAGACTGTCCACCAGGCCAGTAAAATGCCCAGAAAGGGTCTGGAAACGGCAGATCATCTCCCTTACTGTACCACAGTTTACACCGTGGTGTTATCAGATGTAGCTGTATTTCCGGTGTAAGATGGTCCCTGGTAACCTCTGTTGTGTTTACTATTAAGTCTCTGATGTTGTTATTGTAAGCTCTAACTAAAGTCTTGTAGACTCTAGGTTTTGGGAACAACTTCATCGGTTCATCTCTTCTGCAAAATAAATACAGTAGGCTTCTATATAAAACAAAAATAAAATTGTAAGTTACGCTCCAAACAGTGCAGAGTAGATTTAAGGGTGAACCGAGCCGCCAGTCTAACGAAGACAAGAGTGGACCCTAATAGATGTCTCGCCCGTCCCTGCTTGTCGCTAAAACAGTCATGTACTACTCAAGAGCAACCTACAAGCCAAATATTATTACCATACCACTTACAGTAATTAAGAAACAATTCTCATCAGAAACACCCAACTTTGTTCACTAGACCATGAAATTGAGGTCAAGGTCAAAAGCCATATGGCAGACTGACATGTACTAACCAAAACCAAGCTATATACCAAATATCATTGACTTCTAGCTTGTAGTTATTGAGAAATGGACTTAAGCAAAAAAACTTAACCTGGTCACTGGACCGCGAAATATAGGTCAAGGTCACATGATTTTGGGTCCGACAGATATGGTTCGCCGTTAGCTACCTATGGACCAAATATAAAGTTTCTACATCAAAGGCTTCTATATAATAACTTGAGTTTACGCCGTCGCCGCCGCCGTCGCCGTCATACTTTGCACGTCTATGTCTCGCTTTCCGCGACTTTCGTCGCGGGCGAGACAATAAAAACAAGCGATCATATAAACATACTAATACGCGATAAAACAGAATACCATGGTAGTATAATTTTTAACAAATACTAAATGCCAGAAACATCAACAAAGTTGGCGAAGAGTGTCCAAGCAACATGTCTGCGTTTCCATACACCATTAGGACAAAGATGTTGAATCCAAATATTGGGCATGAGCAAACGTGACAAAAAGCAACAAAATTATAAGGTGTTGAATCCCTTTTTTTATACTTTGGATGTGGACGGTAGTAGTAAAAATCAGATTCGGAGATCCTGAACAGTATTCAACATGATGTGAAACATCTTGCACTGAGGGCACATCATGCATGCTCTTTAAGAGAATGTGAAAACCATCAGAAAGAGCTAAGACGTGGTAGGCAAATAATTACATAGCACAAAACATCAGATCTTCAACAACAAATGTATATAGTGCATCATTGACATCAGATGGCTTGAGATGATACTTCGTAAAAACTCTGGAAATAAGCTGGATAAGTTGCCACAAAGACAAGGGGATATCATGCCATCAATCACTTAAGGAGAATTTACACAGGTGAAACGCCTCAGACCAATTTTCTGCGTTGTATTTTAATGTACTGATATATAAATAACATCTCAGCCCATTCGGACACAACATTTTTATTCCAACAATTCTTGTGGTCTTACTTCTCAATGCTGTTTGCAAAGCAATGAAGCAACAAGTCCTAGGTTTCCAGGAACCATACAAACTATCTTAACCACAATCATCCCTGAGAATTATACAGGTCTGAATGATTGGGGGATGGACAAGTGGCAAATAATGGTATATGAAAAAAAACAGCTGAGACAAAAGTTTAAATTTATTCGAAATATGATTCTACAAAGAAATATTCCTACTAATTTTGGAAACTAGTTCAGCAATCGTCCGTAATCGATTGCCTACATTTAAGACCACTGAGGAAGACAAAGTGACAACGTTGGCATTTTTTTTACATAGAACAACCATTATATAGTCAGTTACATATAGTTAATCGCTTAAAAGGTATTTTAATAATTATTTATGCATACAATGTGCAAACTACGGCTGATATATTTTTTTTGCGCTGACAGTCAGACTAGTTAATTAAAGCAACCAACTTTCAGGTCAAATATTCAGTTTGTATGAACTTGAATATTTTATAACATGTATATAGATAATGTTTCTATACATGTTTAAATAAGCTTTATCTGTGAAACTAATATTTCACTGTCAGTTGGTCAATTGTGAAATGATTCTTCTTGCAAAACAAATGCAAGTTCTTAATCACAATCAACAAACATATTACTAAATGGTGAATGAAAGGATATGAAGTAAATGCACATGAGACAAAGTCTCTACAAATACATGGTACAAGCAATGGAACAACGCTTTCATTGTTGTTCTTCATCTTGAAGTCACCATGAGGCCTTCAACAATGAGCTGTGCTCATACCTCATAGTAAGTTCAAGACGGCCCCTAGTACCGGTTTGTCGAACAGCGCTACATCCATGTCTTTCCTGGTCATGGATGAAGAATTGTCAACAAACATTAATTAAACTGGCAAAGTGCTCTTACAATCACTGTCATCCATTTCCCGACAAAAGAACTAGTGTTTTAAGCTAGTGGACAATTACAACATATAGACAAAAACAAGGCACTCATCAAGTCGATTG
Source organism: Modiolus philippinarum (assembly GCA_002080025.1). Lineage (NCBI taxonomy): Eukaryota > Metazoa > Mollusca > Bivalvia > Mytilida > Modiolidae > Modiolus > Modiolus philippinarum. The sequence goes on along the minus strand of MJUU01051445.1, from coordinate 19,608 downwards.
TAAGAAAACTGGGCATTATAAAATAGTGAGATGTGGGCACTTTAAACAGGTGGTCAGAATTATATTTCAAAATTACAAAAAAAAATTCCAAAATTTGAAAGTATGAATAGTATATCCATATGAGAAATCTTCTCATGAACAAGTACACCATAACTGAAAAATATAGATAGCATACATCTCTCGCACGGGGAATTTTTAATGGACTTCACACTGCAGGAGAGACAAATTCTAGTCGAAAATGTTTAATGAAAGGATATGGAGTAAATGCACAAGAGACAAAGTCTCTACAAATACATGGTACAAGCAAAGGAAAATACTAGTATGATTAACCTACAAAGCAGTCTGAAGTTGATATAAAATTATTATCTTAGCGGTCGCATCGTGTGTATTTGCATAAAATTACAATATATGTAATTTAGCTGTACATAGTTTGTAACATGTTTGTTTCCGTTAGTAATGCCGACCAAGCCGAATTCTAATGATGATAGTAACAGACCTATGCCATTTGTATCATTTGTCATAAATGGTGCTAAGAATAGAATTTTTCAATGTACTGATATATTAATATCATCTCAGCCGATTGGGACACAACATTTTGATTCTAACGAATCTTGTGGTCTTACATCTCAATGCTGTTTGCAAAGTGAAACCGCAAATCCTTAAGTTTTCCAGAAAAGCATGCAAACTGAATATTTGACCTGAAAGTTGGTTGTATTAATTAACTAGCCTGTCAGCGCAAAAATACATATCCACCATAGTTTACACTACTGGATAGTTATTAAGTATACAGAAACAAAACTATTCCTAACTATTTTAATTATTGATAAACATAAGTAGCTATCTAATCTTCTTCTGAGGAGGTAATTTGAAAGTACAGCAGATCGTTATTGCGTTTTGGAAATTGTTCACAATTAAACTTTGTGTAATACAGTGCTTTTTGTCCGATATTAGCTTTTTGTCCGATTTTGCCTTTTGTTAGTGCTTTTAACTAACTTGACCAAAACGTGCAAACGTTAAAACTTGATTGAGAAATATCTAAATAGATATAAATCAGCCTAGCAAGTTCAAGTGAGCAAGTTTTTGTCTAGATTCAAAGCATGAACAAGACATTACTTGCTGGATATTGCAATAAAAGCGTCAAACACATGTTTAACCGTTGATTCTTTATCACCCACCTATGTTCATTTACACATCAATTGATGTTAAAGTTTAAACTATCAAATTTTAAAAAGGTATACCAAACACAATGCGTCAACAGGTAAAAATAAATACACAGTTGTCAAATGCAATACACATAACAGGAAGTATAGACGTAAATTCCCCCTCTCAGAAAAGGGAAGGCCAATCAGGAAATAACTACTACATGTAGTATTACTGATATACGCATTAAGGTAAGAATATCATTTTCTTCGATTTTTTACCGTTTTAGATAGAATAATAATTAATAATCAGACAGAAAGTCAACAAGCCGTAAAATACGTAAGAAAAAAGGACCTTTTTACGTTGTGCAGTGATGCTGCACTTTATTTCCATTTAAAGTATTTTCGAAATTCATTCTGTTGACGGGAAGATAAGAACTATTCAATTTCATATTTTTGCCAATATCAAAATTTATTTCTGTTTGAGTTTATGTTTTTTTTCAATAACTGATATACAAACACCTGACAGGTCAGACCTTGTGACAGAGCTATACGAGGGGATCGCCAATCTGTCTTGGAGCAACACAACTGTAACTTCAGTCACGACAGTGTGACGGAGCTATACGAAGGGGATCGCTAATCTGTCTTGTAGCTTCGGTCCTGACAGTGTGACGGAGCTATACGAAGGGGACCGCTGATCTGTCTTGTAGCTTCAGTCCTGACAGTGTGACGGAGCTATACGAAGGGGATCGCTAATCTTTCGTGTAGCTTCAGTCCTGATAGTGTGACGGAGCTATATGAAGGGATCGCTGATCTGTCTTGTAACTTCAGTCCTGACAGTGTGACGGAGCTTTACGAAGGGATTACTGATCTGTCTTTTAGCTTCAGTCCTGACAGTGTGACGGAGCTATACAAAGGGGATCGTTAATTTCTCTTGGAGCAACAAAACTCTTAACTTTTTCATTTTTGGTGTTCTTTTTGGCATGAATACGTCAACACTTGGTTATGTTATACGTTTCACTATACTGAGAAATTTTCAAATTAACAGATTGGATACTGTTCTGTCGAGGTTTAAGAAAACAAAATTGCATCTGTCGTCTTTGTTGGGTGAAATCTAACACAATATGCAGTGCAATTACGCAAAGTTTATTTGTGTCACCGCGACTGCAAGATGCATATGGTTTTCCTCAATTCATCAATTTTGGACTTTGTCTCAATTTTGTTAGTCATACTTTCGAATTTTATCTTGGAAAGCCAGTCACTATGCGCATAATCTCTGTGGGATTTGTCAGAAACTAAAAGTGATTTTAAGGTAGTAGAATGGTGCTACATCAGGGTATAAAAAACTAACCATTTCTCAAGTAGCGGAAACGCAATGAAAATAAGGAAGCTGAGAGACATCAATCAAAGTGGGCAACAATGGGACTGAGAAAACATACAACGCATATTTCCTACATTTTAGTTTCAAGAGGATTTCTAAGAATAGCAATATTTGTAGTGGCTTGTTTCAAAGTAAATTCTCTGTTCATGTATTCGGTGCTCTGTAGTTATAAATTCATGCCAATGATTCGTATAAAAACGAAAGTTAAAACAAATCTGGATATCTCAAATATTTTTGAATCTTATGCTGTCCATGACGCATGACAACCATTGTTCCTTAATGGAGTCGAAAATGCATACATTGATGGTATGTGCTAGCAGAAAACGAAGTAACAAAATTGAAGTATTTTCTTCAGTTTTCTTATGTTGATACTGGACTTCTATGCTTCCTTGTTAAAACTGATATCAAATTATCTGAATGTAAACACTTATACTACGTGATAAAGCGTGTTTGTTTTGACCAAAGAACTTTTTTTTCGATATCGTCTATCCCTATTTGGTAATGTTGACTTTAAGTTTTTTGACTAATGTAAAAAAAATTGTCGAGATCAAATTTTATTATAGAAACTGACAAGAAAGTAAAACTACTTTTTATTACGGTCATTCTGATGTGGAAACACCTTAAATATTGTATATCTTCTGGTTCATGTTATATCTGTTCCCTTTAGTTGCAAAAATGTTACAATATATCACTTTTACATTTGCTACCATTGATCGACTAGGCCTTAGCACTAGCCACTTGAACCTGTGAACCCGACCTACTATTTCGTGTTCTGTATTACTTCATTCAGATGAAAGACTATAACTTATTATTCCTTGAAGCCCTGTCCAAACTGTAAATAAATAGACTAATAAATATCAGAAATCAAGCACACTTCTGGAAATCAAGCGCTGATTCAGGGGTTGCATGAGAGGAGTGCCCCCACCCCCAAGCCAGAAAAAATATAAATTTTTTAGGGTAAAATCGGAGTTTTGACCAAACATGTGTCTTAAATCTGCAATTTTTCTCTATTGCATCCCTCTAACTTCAAAGCCTGGAACCATCCTTGGAAATGCACACTCTTGATATCATAGTCAACGGAAATTATGTCCTTAGCTAGCTGTTAGTAACTGTGAGCATTTGTCCGGACAGTACCTGTGTGTGTTGTCTTCATGTTTTATGTACTTCATTGTAAGGGTACTCGTCTTGATAAGTTGGACTTTTTTCTAGTTTGATTTTTACTGCGAGTCTTTTTGTGTATTTATTTTTTTGCCATTCACCACACATAGGGGGAGGCTTTGGATCCAAGAAAACGAGTTTAACCCCACCGAAATTTTTGCACCTGTCCCAAGTCAGGAATATGTTGGTCATTGGCTTGTCCTTGTCTTCTTTCAAAAGTTTAGTTTTTTGATATTTGGGTTATTGGATGTGGTTTGTTTCCATTAATTTATTCACTTTTTGGGGCCATTTAGGGCTTACTTTATGGTGTGAGGTTCCTCATTGTATTGAAGACCGTACGGTGACCCCTAGATGCTTTGTTTTGGGTCGTTTTAACCTGGATTTGGGATGTTGTCTCCTTGATATTTACCCCATTTCCTTTCTTTTTCATACTCTAAATTATTATCGACGTAAATTTATTCAAGGTCATTACAATTACACATGGAGTTAAAACTTATGAAAAAGAAAGGAAATGGGGTAAATGTCAAGGAGACAACATCCCATATCCAGGTTAAAACGACCCAAAACAAAACATCTAGGGGTCACCATATGGTCTTCAACACAGTGAGGAACCTCACACCATATAGTAAGCCCTAAATGGCCCGAAAGGTAAAAAAGTGAATAAATCAATGGAAACAAACCACACCCAATAACCCAAATATCAAGAAACTAAAATTTTATAAGAAGACAAAGACAAGCCAATGACCAACATATTCCTGACTTGGGGACAGGCACAAAAATTGCGGTGGGGTTAAACTCGTTTTCTTGGATCCAAACCCTCCCCTATGTGTGTACATGTTTGTCATTTGTTGGTAGTCTGATAAACGATTCATACATGTACTTAATATATGACAGTTTGTAAAAGTTAAACCATAAAAACCACATTCAGCATGGCAATAAATTAAAATTTAATACGAAAACAACTTGTGACTACCTTTTGTTGTGTTGTAAAGTACTTTCGTCACCAAATGATTAAACTAACAAAGTAACATTTAGAAATGAGTGGCCATGGAACTGAAGTTAACAATCCGACCAGAAATCTATTAAAGACTTCAGAGTTTCGTGTGCGTTTGAACGAATTAACTGTCCATTGGAACGCATGCATATATCTCCATATAGCAACAAACAATTTTTTATCAATGGCCATGTCTGTGTGACAGCTTTTATTAGTCCCCTACCGGCGATAGCTGAAGGGGACTTTAGGTTTGCACTCTTTTCGTCTGTCTATCCGTCTTTCAGTCCCGCATCAGTTTTCCGCACTTTTTTCTTAACCATTGCAGATATTGATCTGATATTTTGTATGTGAGTCTACCTTCATGAGTGTACAGATCAAGTTCAGGTTTGATTCAGGTCCACTGAATTTTGACAGAGTTATGGGCCTTGAACTTAGAAAATTGTAGTAAAATGTCAGTTTTCCGCACTTTTTCTAAACTGTTGCAGGTATTGATCTGATATGTTGTATGTGAGTCTACCTTAATGAGTTACAGATCAAGTTCAGGTTTGGTTCCAGTCACTGAGTTTTGACAGAGTTAAGGTCCTTGGGCTTATAAATTTTTAGTAAAATGTCAGTTTTCCGCACTTTTTTCCTAAACTGTTGCAGATATTGATCTGATATTTTGTATGTGGGTCTACCACAATGAGTTACGGATCAAGTTGAAGTTTGGTTTCGATCCACTGAATTTTGACAGAGTTATTGGCCTTAGACTTAGAAAATTTCAGTAAAATATCAGTTTTCCGGGCTTCTTTCTAAACTGTTGCAGGTATTGATGTGATATTTTGAATTTGAGTCTAACTTAATGAGTTACAGATCAAGCTTAAGTGTGGTTCTGATCCACTGATCTTTGACAGAGTTATGGGCCTTGGACTTAAAAAAAAACTATTTTAAGATTTTTGCTTGTGTAATAAAGCTTTGTTCTACCGGTAGGGGACTTGGTATTGCCTTGCAATACGATCTACACTTGTTTCTTTTGAAAAGTCTTGCTCCGTTCTTTTGGTAAAGGATAACCATGTTTCTTTTACAATAGCAGAGGTCAGGTGACCATAACACGGATAAATACAAATTATTTTATAATTTCTGTTTAAACTTCTGTTTATAAGTATTTCAAACAGAAGTTTAAAAAGCTTAAGAATATAATGGATATTCAATAGCTGTGGAAAACCTGAATTTATACAAAAATATAAAATGGTTCCTTTATACAAATATATTTTCTATTGTCCGAGCTGTCCTTACATCCACCACATCTGGCCGGAATCAATTTGCGCCAATTAGGTATTTTCATAGACAGAAACTGCGCCACAATTTTTAATTTGGTAGGTATAAATTGCGCCAGTAAACGGAATCTAATTGCGCCACCCTTACCTGTATTCCTATCTGTATTTTTACATGCAAAATACCCCAAGTAATTAAACATTTACTGAAAAATGTTCAAGTATGAGTTAAATTATTCTTGGTGGAGAAATATCCAAGCCAAAGGACTTCCACAAGAGTACAACAATAAAGGCAATAATATTAGCAAGTGGCACGGTATTATTTTAGGTTACATTTTCTTCCACTAGAGGAAATTGATTGCCGGTCGCTTTGTTGAAGATTTAATGTCCGACATGCCTTTTGACGCTAGGGTAAAAAGATTTCTGACTACGTGCTTTCTAGCTACATATAGTTGATGACAACGCAATGTTTCCACCATATGTTTGGTCTGAACCTCCATCACTCGCTAGAAGAGCAAACAATAGATCTAAGGCCTTTCATTGCTATTACAATTAGCAATTTTATTCCCCATCCGTCAATGTTCGTGTTTTTGATTCTATAACTAAGATACAGGCCACGACGTACATCAAAATCAGAAGCATTGATACTGAAGCACTTAGAAGTCGTAGATTCCGACCGAGAATCGTTTGCTATCGAGAAATATCAGAAATACATAGCCAGCGAATTCACAAGGAAAGACTATGTGCTCGCTCAGAGTTATAAATATCAGTCTCGGCCATTTATCTAACTCTACCTTTGCCCAAATGTTACCTGAGTTTTATTGACCAAGTCGTCGATTTCAGATGTATAGACACTTTACCTATAGCGTACTTTAACTCGCCAGTGCACGAAATAAGAACGGATAAAAGCAGAAAGGAAGTTATACATTTGCCTTCAAACAAAGCAAACTTACCCGAACTTACTTGTTGTCACCTAAATTTTCTATTGGCGCAATTTCTATCTAGGGTGGCCCAAAATAAGTGGCGCAATTAGAGTACTGGCGCAATTTGATTGTGGCGCAATTAGATTAATTTTTGGCGCAAATCGAGTTCGCCCCCACATCTCGGGTTTTATATACTTCTGCAATGTTTTAACAACTTTAAATGGAATAACAACTTACTTAATTGTTACAACAACTAATAAGTTATAAAGTCTATAAATTTATGTAAATTGTCATAATGACAAGTTAATTAGTTGTTAAAGCAAGTAAACAAAATCAAGTCGAGTTATACACGTCGTCCTGACAGACCGGAACTAACCAACGTATATAATATACTAGGACTGTCAAGGTAGCAGACGTGGATGAACAATCACAGTCTATAGGTTAGACTATTTCCGTTTGTGATATAAACAGGATATACATTTAAGTGATACTGGAAATATAAAAGAATCTTCAATTGTATTGTTAGCACCAAAAATCATCCGTAAAATTCCAATTGTTATCTGTTCTATGAAATAATTGTATAAAATATATGTGAACTTGACTTTCGATATACTAACTCAACTGATGTAGCCTCAGGACGAGTTGAAGAAAGGACAGACGAAAGGACCGAAGGACACTCAATCACTATAGATACTTCACATTTGTATTACAGAAAACAATGAAGATGCATATCTAAAACAGGAATCCTCCATCACAAATTATAGTTCCTAACAAGTTCCCGTTTCAATCACTATCTAATTGATGTCCCTTTGAATAGTAATCCACTTTTTAATTTTAACTTCATACAGCTACAAGTTGCTATTCCATATTTCACTATTTATGCCATTTTATTAAAAATACATAATTTGTAGAAAAAAGCAGGGAAACGGGGAATGTGTCAAAGAGACAACGACCCAAAGGGGAGTAATAACAACAATGTGTCTATTTCTTTTTAGAATAAATAAAAATGCCAGGATTCGGATCTATTAAAAAGGTGTCGCGTGGGCGATGGTCACATTCCATTGAGCATCTGAAAAATGAGGCTCGGAAAAGTATCTGGTTTGCCTTTCAGACATTGATTGGCCCAAAAAGTAACATGGTGCAGACACACACATTAAGGGTAAGTAATTAATGGTGTGTAAAATGATTGCATGTCAGGATATGGAGTAAATGCATATGAAATAAAGTCTCTACCAATACTGATCAAGACTTGGAAGAACCAAGCAATCGAACACCTCTTTTATTGTTGCTCCGTTCATCTTGAAGTCAGTATTATACTGTTTATACGAACATTTGTTTTTTAACTAATGACGTTACGTTCTTAATATCCTCAACCAATCAAAATCTTTTTTGTTTGCATTTTATCCACAATGCTCTAGTTTTTTACGAACTTAATGCTTCTTATTTAAATAGAAAGTCACAACCATGCATAAAAGTTTAAAATATAGATTTACCGTTTTTTCCCCTAATTAACTTTTTCACAATTCATATTTCACCGTATTTGATTTGTACTGGATCAGTGTTAGAAAAAAATGATATTGGATCAAAAATTTACTTATTAATAATGTTGCTTTAAAATATGCATGTACTCTAATTTGTTGATTGATTGACTCTAATTTGTAGATACTCTATACACATTTCATAATTTGCTTCATTTCGTATTGGGATTTCGTGTTAAGGACTTTAACGTATCATTCCTTTGTTAATATAAGTTTTTGCATTTGGAAACAGTATCATTTTTAACTTATTAAACTCTTACTTTAATAAAATTCACTCAACAAATGAAATTCATTTTAGGTTTTGACTGCAAGTATTGGAAATGCATTAGGAATTGAAAAATCTGAGGAACTTCATGAGCATACAGATTTATCCGAGTTAGATTTCTCCTCATATTTTACACTGATTGAGTCAGTAATGTTCGCTCCACTAGCCAAGGCTTCAAATGAAACGATTAATCTTACAAACATTGATTATCAGGATGTCCACAGTGTGTGTTGGATGTTGTTTTACAACCATGAAAATGGGAAGACAATTCCCAAAGATCTTCCAGAAAAAATGGCATTCAAACTTTGGATGATATTTAATTTATTAGCTGAGGAAAATGATTCTAATTCCGCATTATTTCCGATTGTGATAGATCCAGAAGAAGCAACTGTAATTTTTGAAGCCATTTTAACACAAACTGGAAATACTAATCTTTTGTGTAAGGCAACAGATGCTTTAGACGTGGAACCTATTTTATTTAAGAAGTATGCAGAAGTCTTCTTCGTCCATATCTTTAAACATGTGAAGGAAGGAGTGTTAAAATCTGCAGTTGACACAGTATTTGAAGAATTTGTATTTGATATCCTGAAAAAGGTTCGTTTAATACTTTTTACTATTTTATTCTAGGAAAGCCATTTTGATACTGGTAATAACCTTTGTGTACTGAGCTACCAACTGGTCTTTCTTATTTTTCATTAGGGTGATACTGTAAGAATACCCTTTTCTTGAATTTCTTAAGACATTTAATCTGATTCTTTAAATCAAGTGAACACAATTTTATTTAGTTCGAACATACTATCAGTTTCTAAAGGAATGATTGTCGATGATGCTTTAACATAGATCTGAAACTCCAAAAAGAGGTACGGCCATCTTCTCGTGAATATGTTTCCTTCAACATACACATTTTGCGAATGCATCTATTCTTCTCGAAAACTTTTCTCATATATACACTTTCATAACAAGATCAAATGGATTTTTATACTTTTATATAATAGATTCAGACACTCATATCATAGCTCATTGTTAAAGGCCTCATGGTGACTTCAAGATCAAGAACAACAATAAAAGCGTTCTTCTATTACTTGTTTTTCCCACGTATTTGTGGAGATTTTGCCTCATTTGCTTTTACTCTATACCCCTTCATTGTTTATTACTAAACTGGCCACTTGAATACAATGTTAGCATTTTTTTTGTATATTCAAAAATAAACCTAACTAACTTTTATTTATGAAGCAGATGTAAGAGAAGTAACATGTACTATGGATTTGAACTACTTTTGTCTCAAGGTTAAAAAATGACATTTACATACCAGCCACCCAACAGATCTTAAACAACCTCAATTTTACTTAGTACTGGGATAAACCTTTCACTATCTCACGAACTGTCAATAGCAATTGCTGTTTAGTTGCTACCGAACACTACCGCACTGGCGCGCCATAAACCCAGTTTGACCCAATATTTCGTTTGAAATGTCTGTACCAAGTCAGTACCATTGCGTTCGACAAATGTCCCGGTTGCTTTCCACCTGATTAGTTTTTTTTGGCTCATGGACTTTGGCTCTTGTCAATTCTGTTCGGTAATTTTGTTATTACCGCTATATGCAGGCGCAAATGTTTAGAAATTGTTTTGGTTCTCGATGTCCTTTAAGAAGGACTATCTTCCAAAACACTGTAAAATGGCATAAATGGATACAAAATGCTATGAACAGCCATGTTCGACTGCTGCTATATTAATTTTATTTCTATTTAAGTACAAGTACCGTAAATTACCTTTACAATTTTTTACAACATTAATTTTAAGAATATTTTGAAACCCAACAAAAGAATAAAATTCAAGGCTAAATGGCTACAATTCTTTATAAAATCTAAAAATAAAGAGTCATATATTTGCTTTGAGAGAGTTTTGCCTTCACATTGTACGCCACTTAAAAATACTGATTTGAATGGATTTTCATCATCACCATTTACCAAACACATCCCTAATTTTTGGCTCAACAACGCCGTATTTTGTTCCATTTTACGACACACCCATCGTTAATCATTATTAATGTTGGTTCCATAACAAAATATTTCTGAACGCCTTATTTCTCTTACTATTTTGTCGCTTGTTTTGGTGGAAACTTGCACTTCACTGTAAAACATGCGCTTCCACTGTTTATCTTTGTTTAGAAAGATATTTTGTGAGCAGTTATACCCATAATATCTGAAGGTAACCGACTATGATCCAATATAATTCAGGAAGTATTGAACTTGCTCATATTCATGTCTATAATTGTACAAATGTATGCGTTAAGTAAATAAACTTGACCTTTCCTTGATAAAAGTACAATTACATTACTACTTAACTACTTACATAAAATGGTGGTTCTGAATTATGATATTTTTGCATTGCACAGAATGAAATAAAAATGCAAAGCAGTTTATCAGCAAAACTAAGAATCAATAACCCAGGGTAAATACACGCGTAGTAACGAGACATTCCCTACTGATTATAAGAAAAGAACTATCCCGAAGAGAACTGAACATAAACAAAAAACCGACAAACAGAAAACTGCTTCTGTTAGGTTTAAATAAATGAATAGTACATTGGTACATGTTTTTTATGCAACAAATATTTTTATCAAATTTGACTGATTGTTATATTTTTCTGTACTGTAATCTCGTGTAAAACTATGCTTTCAGATAGTGGTATTTTTTTTAACTTTTTTGTCTTATCAACTTGTTATGTTTAAGTATGAAACTCTGTATCGCTCAAGTAGAAACTTCCTTTTAGAAAGTTAAAGAGGAAAACAATATTATATTATAGAACTGTGATTGTTTTATTGATAAGCACATGATATGAGTTTTGAATGAGTTGTTATAGGTGTTACCAGATGAATAAACATATGTAATCAATGATAACAAAGTTTGCCTCGTTGTGGCATATGGTCACAATAACTTTGCCTCGATGATGCTTAACATCAGGAGAGACACATATTTAAGTTTACATTAACATATACAGTAGCTGAAAATCAAACTATGATGTTAAATTCAGTGATAAGTCGATCAAGCAGAAAATGTAGGTCAAATGACACAACATTCCCTGGATACTGACTTACCACCAAAGATGCATGCACATACAAAGTTAGATGATCCTACCACCTACAGTAACTGAGATATGAACTCAAACATAAACTTAATTGTTAGGCAATCATGCAGAAAATGTAGGTCAAAGTGACCTTATTTTGCTTGGATGCTGACCTACTGCCAAAGATGCATGTACATGCTAAGGTAGCTGTTCATATCATGTACAGAAACTGAGATATGAACTTGGATGTTAACTTGAATGTAAGTCAATCATGCGGAAAATGTAGGTCAAAGTGACCTAATTTTGCCCGGATGCTGATCAAGAGCTAATGGAGCATGAAGATGCAAGCAAGGCTTGATCCTACCATGTACATTAACTGAGATATGAACTCAGATGTTAACTTGAATGTAAGTCAATCATGCGGAAAATGTAGGTCAAAGTCAGCTAATTTTGCCTGGATGCTGAACTACCGCCAAAGATGCATGCACATGCAAGGCTAGATGATCCTACCATGTACAGTAGCTGAGATATGAACTCGGACGTTAACATGAATGTAAGTCAATCATGCGAAAAAGTTGGATCAAAGTGACCTAATTTTGCATGGATGCTGACCTACCGCCAAAGTTGCATGCACATGCAAGTTTAGTTGATCCTACCATGTACAGTAACTGAGATATGAACTCGGACGAGAACTTGAATGTAAGTCAATCATGTGGAATGTAGGTCAAAGTGACCTTATTTTGCCTGGATGCTGACCTACAGCCAAAGATGCATGCACATGCAAGGTTAATGTAAAGTAGCCGAGATATGAACTCGGACCCTAAATTAAATGGAAGGCAATCAAGTGTAAAATATAGGTCAAAGAGACCTAATTTTCCTGGAGTCTGTGAGACAACCCAAGATGCATCTGCATACAAAGTTTGATGATCCTACCCTTCAGAGTTCCCAAGATATATGCCCAAATACGGACGCAGACACGGACGCGGACGTCGAGGGTACTCCAATAGTCCTTCTCAACTTCGTTGAGGCGAACTAAAAGGTATATTCATGTTGAGTGTACAACAAATTTCCGAACAGAATTGCCAATGGTCGAACTCAAAGGGACAGACAGACAAAGCAGTTGCAAAACCACCGAAATTGGAGAATTGAAAATAAAATACGTTTATGCTTCAAAAATCCACCATCACATTAAAAAAGAGGGGCACCCTTTGAATGTGCTTCTTATAGCTGTATGTGTATTTGAATGAGGTCCAGTTTATGCTAACGGTCTTTTTTAGTAAAAATATCGGATGTTACTTTAAAAGGTGTTGCCCATTGATGTGATGGGAGACGATTTTTCGAAGTGTTTCTTAAGGTTTCATTCTTCAACTTGTCCTTGCCCACAGCCATGCTGGATCAAACAAGGTCCAACAGGGTGCAACTTTTGAAGGGCCCTATAGGGCGAATTGTGAACAAGTTTGGCTGCAACTAGCATTACAGTTTCAAAAGAAACGGTCGTTGGATTTTTTAAATGAGGCTACTTTAGGACAAATTTGATCGTGTCTAGTTCGAAAGGGACTCGACGTTTCAATGTTTTATCGATATGCCAAATTTTAAACTATGTTCACCAATGGTGGTTACCTTGGACCCGGTCCTAATAACAACGTTTAAATAGAACGAACGATCATCGTGACCTGGTTAAGCTCCAACTTGCAATATATTCTCTAATATCACTCTAAAATCAAACATCAGAGATTTTAAATTGTGCACCGGTTACGTAAGTGTCGATTGAATGAAATTACTTAATGTTAACATAATAAGCCCACAATCCATAAAAATGAAGAGCTATCGAAAAAGCATAAAAAAGAAACCCCCAACAGTCTACATACAATATTATAGAGTAGTATACCTAATAGAACATAAAAAGGTTTCCTGATCCTACCATGTACAGTTACTGTGATCTGCACTCATCCGTAAACTCGATTGTAATTAATCAAGCGAAAAATATATGTAAAATCACCTAATTTTGATTGAATGCTCACCTACAATCAGAGATGCATGCATATACAAGGTTACATGATACTACCATGTATGGCGACTGAGAAATGAAGTTATCCATAAACCTGAATGTAAATCGATCAAGCGGAAAATATAAGTCATTTTGACTTAATTTTGCCTGGAAGTTGACCTACCATCCGAGATGCATGCATATACAAGGTTACATGATCCTACCACGTATATTGACTGAATTATGATCTTGTCTGTAAACTTGCATATAAATCAAGTGACCTAATTTTGTCCGAATGCATGCATATACAAGGTTACTTGATCCTACCATTTATAGACCTTTATAGTGACTGAGATCTGAACTCATCCGTTAACTTGAATGTAAATCAATCAAGCAGAAAATATGGGGTCAAAGTGACCTCATTTTACCCGGATGGTGACCTACCATCAAAGATGCATGCATATATCCTACCATGTATAGTGACTGAGACCTGAAATCATCTGTAAAGTTGAATGTGAATAAATTAAGCGGAAATATAAGTCAAAGTGATCTAATTTTGAAGGAATGTCAAAAAATCACCAGTTTCATATGTTTGTACATATTCCCATTCCGATTGCACTATGCATGTATGCAGTCCATTGGAAGACTAAAAAGGATTTCAAAACCACTTAAATGCAAATTCAACCAAGTGGCAAAACTTTACCGAACAACAGACAAGATTTACATCGCAAGCTTACTTCCGCGGTCGAGAAAGACAATTGTAGCTTTTTCCGTTTAATATGAATACAATGTAGTATATAACCTTGGGTTGTATTATCTTAACTTAGATTCAATTTAAGCATTGCCACCTCCTTGACGCTTTCAATATATGTAAACGAACGGGACTTACTGCCTTGTTTTCAATATTGAATATTTATCCTCTCAAAAGATTACCAGAAAGTGTAAACACGAAAACAATTCCAGAAAATTGCAACTATACCAGTAAAACATTGATATTGTCACCAAAGATAATTTCTTTCTTTAACATAATTTTTGCAGGGAAATATGTCTAAACGTGGACACCAAGTAAAATCCTGGAAAGAAAGATGGATGGTACTAACCCCAACAGAACTTAAATATTACGTAACTTCACAGGAAAAACATATGAAGGGAAATATTGTATTCGATAAATCTAATACTGTTGAGGTGAGTCACAAACATTTACTGGTGACTGCAATAAATGTATTAGGTAATACAGAAACTAACAAAACTAAAGATATGAATATTTGGCGAAATATTTCCAATTCCAAAAATAATTCCATATCTCAACTGATTTTATGTTTCCACTATTACACAAATATCATTTCAATTTCAGATATACCTTATCTTAAATTTAAATATCCCATTTTTTTTCTTTTTTGAAAAACTAAATCTTAAGTAGAACGCAACGGACTAATTTACTATTTTAAAAGTTACAATTTACAAGCCTCCCCAACAATAAGAAAAGTTTGGATTTACATGTGCACACATCAAATATATCATTCTGGTCCAAGAAGTTAGTGTACTTAAGCGACAGATTACATCGGAGACTTACATTTGCTTGTGAGAGAAAACGTCCATATTCGGTAACTTGTTTTAATGATAACACAGATTTAATACAGCATATCTCATAGAAGACAACTGCCTTTACAAAACAATTGAAATAATAAAATGAACTTACATAGGGTATACCAGGCAGCAACACTGGGTACTTATATTCACAACACCAGTCAATAGAGTACTTGGATCTTTACAGAAAATCTATAAAAGACGAAAAAATAAAAAGCTTTACTATTCTAAAATGGTCTGCCTTTTTCATTTTTTAATTATTTTAACATTCTTCTGTGTATTTCAGCCCGGTAGCCCCTAGTCGAAGGCCATACGGCCAAAACGTTGGGCATTCCACCTTCTTCTCCCATTTTGTCATTTTAGTCATCTTTTTAATTTGTAAATTTTGTTGTATTTTACTTTTTGATTGTGGCCTACTATATCATTTTTATTTTGTTCATATGGTTAATTTGTGGCCATTGCACAACACAATTTTTTTATATTCTAAAATATGCTATATGGGGAAGGTTTGGGCCCAATAAAACAAGTTTAACCCCGCCGCAGCAGGTTAGTGCCTTTGTGTGTCTTGTCTTTTTTCTAGGTCGCGCTCGATTGGCTGTGCAGAACACGTGCAGTACAGAGTGCACAGACGAATCGAATGTCACAGAACAGGAAGTTGCGCTCTCTATGGAAGACAAAAGGCGGGAAATATTTCTGAAATAAAACTTGAAATTAAACAGTACATGAAATATATATTGTCACATTTACGTTATTTTATACAATACTTTGTGTTTTACTGTGCCCATAATGCACATTTTGATGTGAAAAGGATCAGAAAATGCTAAACTGGTGTCTTTCTTTTAAAGACCTGTTCCACGACACTTTATTCTTGTTCTAACTGTGCAGTACACCCTTTTACATTCCTTTATTTTAATAGCACTGAAACCATTCTCTCGCATCCAGAGAGTTGTTGACATCAATATATATATGTGTTATTAATCAATTTCATACTTATAACAATCAATGTCAAAAACTTGCAAAATGTTCAAATCAAAACATTTTGGCTTCCATCTTGGTCACGTTCACGACTGTTCCACTCACACCACCTTTCCAGTCGGTACAGACGGAACTGTGCAGTACAGGTGTTCCGAATCACCCGTTTGCTGTACTGCACGCCCATCACAATTCATAGGCCAATCGAATGCGACCTAGGAGTCTAGGATGATGTTTATTTCGCTGAACCCCGACGCAGCAGGTTTGCGCCTGTCCTAAGTCAGGAAATTTATTAAGCCTTTGTGTGTCTTGTCTTTTTTCTAGTAAGTTTACTTTATGTCTATAGGAGTCTAGGATGATGTTTATTTCGCTGAACTTGATTACTCTTTATTCAGGGGCCGACTCCGACCTGCCGTTGGGTGTGGGGTTTTCTCACCGTTCATTGAAGATCTTATGGTGACTTTGAGTTGTTATTACTCCCCTTTGAGTCGTTGTCTCTTTGACACATCTCCCGTTTCCCTTCTTTTTTTTTTCTATTATTATTGGTTACATATAGTTTCAATAACGAGAACTAGTTGATTATGAAATTTCTCACGTCGAGTTAAATAAACATTTGAAAATTTATTTCACGAGAGGTGAGAAATTTCATTATTAACGTGTTTAAGTTGTGGAAACTGTTTCTCTAATGACTGGAGGGAAAAAATCGAGGATTGTATTCCGAATAAATCTGGCGGGAAATGTCACGAAACTTGTTCTCCTCTCTAGAGAGGAGAACAAATGTTTCCACACCGTTCAAGAAATGTGAAAACTGGATAGAAATTAGAGGAATATATTTTTACATTATATTTTCAGTTATTGCCAGACAGAGGAGGGAAGCATAACATGTTTGTTTTAAAAACACAACAGAAACCTTATGACATGAATGCAATAGATACAAAGACAAGGAATGAATGGATCGCAGGTATAATCTTATTTATATACACACTTATTTTAGTTCGTGAAAGAAACAGAAGTGCAAAATATTGGTAATCATAAACATGAATAATTCTGTGGTAGTTTCCTTTTTATTTAGATTAATCAGTTGTGAAAATAAATCATAATATACAATTTGATTTTAACACAAGGCAGTTAGACTAATCGCGTCGTTAATACCAGATTTCTTTGAGTAAATAAATACTCTTTCAATATGACTACAAAATCATAAAAATTGAGTCAGGGTAAAATATTTTATGACTACGTAGACCAAAAGTCGAGAGATTTCCATATAACTCCCCTTTGGCTGGCGGAATGAGCGCAGAGATACTTGGTGAAGGTGCCAAAAGAGGTCTTGACAAAATCTATAGGAATGTCACAATAAACCCACGGAGAAACTTTACTTTTTCGGTTTCATCCTCATACTATGTGAGTGTATTCTCACTTCTTTGTAAGCAATGGAAAGGGCAAACCCAAGATTTAAGCGGATGCAAAAACTACAAAGGGAAACTGGTGATTACCATAAAAATAATTGTAGGAAATATGGGAAATATTTGCTTCATACAAAAATCAATCAAAATTACCTTAAATGTTTTGGTGACCCATATTAGGACACAACCATTACTCTTTTACGAGAGAAATGGGAAGATTTATGATCCTCTCGAATATAAATTTGAAATGTAATAAATTAACATCGATAACAACAAAAACAAGACTGCTAAAATTCACTGCAATTATCAAACTGAAACATACGATAAATTAACAGTTTTACTGAGAAGAGATGGACGTTATCAGATAAATTAGTTTTTTTTCAGAAGGAGCAAGTGACCCAACCAGCATGGAAATCCTACCAATTATAAAAATCTTGAATATAATACTTTCCCAAGAGCAAGTTAATTCAAAGCTAAAAAACCATTTTTATAATCAAACTTAACTAGAGCTGTCGGCAAAGCCAGACTAATACCCCCCCCCCCCCGCAACTGCATTTGAGTACCAAGGCATGTCATTTTGAAATTTGACCTTTAGCAACATGGTAATTGGAAAGTAAAATCTAACAGAAATAAAGCCTGTCAGGACTGAAATTATTCCAATCAGTTCATATCTGGTACATGTACTTCATTTAAAGGGTAAAACATTGAATAATATATAATTCGGTGGATACAAACCTGATTTAACCAAGCTTTCGGCACAAAATGAGCAAGGTTTACTATCATTAAGGTCAAAGGTCAAAGTCAAGGTCACAGTGACCTAAATTTGGTACGCGACACATCGTCTTCCCATGATGCATCCACACACCAAGTTTGATAATCCTAGGTGCTACGGTACAAAAGTTCTGCTCCGGACACGGTTTTACCATCATAAAGGTCAAACGTCAAAGTCAAGGTCACGGTGACCTAAATTTGGTACGTGACACATCGTCTTCCCATGATGCATCCACACACCAAGTTTGATAATCCGAGGTGCGACGGTACAAAAGTTCTGCTCCGGACACGAGTTTACTATCATAAAGGTCAAAGGTCAAAGTCAAGGTCACAGTGACCTTAATTTGGTATGCCACACATCGTCTTCTCATAATGCATCCACACACCAAGTTTGATAATCCTAGGTGCTATGGTACAAAAGTTCTGCTCCGGACACGAAATGCACATGGTTTTTCTATAATGAAGGTCAAAGGTCAAAGTCAAGGTCACAGTGACCTAAATTTGGTACGCGACACATCGTCTTCCATGATGCATCCACACACCAAGTTTGATAATCCTAGGTGCTACGGTACAAAAGTTCTGCTCCGGACACGAAATGCACATGGTTTTACTATCATGAAGGTCAAAGGTCAAAGTCAAGGTCACAGTGACCTAAATTTTGTACGCGACACATCGTCTTCTCATGATGCATCCACACACCAAGTTGGATAATCCTAGGTGCTACGGTACAAAAGTTCTGATCCGGACACGAAATGCACAAGGTTTTACTATTATAAAGGTCAAAGGTCAAAGTCAAGGTCACAGTGACCTAAATTTGGCACGCGACACATCGTCTTCCTATGATGCATCCACACACCAAGTTTGATAATCCTAGGTGCTACAATACAAAAGTACTGCTCCGGACACGAAAGGGGACGGACGGACAGACGGACAGACATGGTGATTCCTATATACACCCCCCCAAACTTCGTTTGCGGGGGGTATAATTATCATTTAAACATAAAGAACAATGATATATAGCAAAATGATTTCAAGTTTCATACCTTGTTAGAAGAGGGTATGAATGTCTTTTACCATTAACCGTCAAACGTCACTTTTCAGCTATCGGTACCGTCGAATGGGTGAAAATTTTGTCGTTAATCGTCATAAATATATTAGCGTGATTCGTGAA
>MJUU01051444.1:0-12407 GCA_002080025.1 Modiolus philippinarum | reverse complement strand
ATTGCCAAAGAAATTTACTCACGAATGTTCAAATCGACATGTTTATTATGTACATGTAAATATATAATTAACGTGTTGTGTTAAATGTGAAGTAAACAAACCAAACTATTAAATGGGTAGAAAACAGACCCACTTGGTTGGCAAACAAACCTGTAATGGGTCCTCAAAATGTTCCTCCATGCATATTGTTCTAGCTCTAGTGATTACATTTTTAGCAAATCATGTCCTTTCCCAACTGCATAGCCATAGGTCTTGTGGTGCAGGTGCCAATATTTTTATGCCCCGCCACAAAGTGGAAGGGGCATATAGATTTACCCTTGTCCGTACGTCCCGATGTTAAGTTTTGCATTTGGGTCCATATATTGGCAACCTCTTGTGGTATTTTGATAATATTACATCAGTACATGCACCTTGATTAGTACTAACAGATTCACCAACAATTGGGGATCCATGACCTACATTTTACGCTTGAGTGACTTTGGTTTAATTTTGCGTTAAAGTCCATTTCTCAACAACTACGCATTATAACAATATGATGTTTCATCAAATTAATTGCCTTGATAAGTACTACCCAAAACAATGACAGTTAGGTGGCTTTGACCTATATTTTACGCTTGAATGACTTTGGTTAAATTTTGCGGTAAAGTCACTTTCTCAACAACTACTCATTATAACAATATGATGTTTCATCAAATAAATTGCCTTGATGAGTAGTACCCAAAACATTGACAGTTAGATGGCTTTGACCTAAATTTTACGCTTTAGTGACTTTGGTTAAATTTTGCGTTAAAGTCCATTTCTCAACAACTACTCATTATAACAATATGATGTTTCATCAAATTAATTGCCTTGTTCAGTACTACGAAAAAAACTGAGACAGTTAGGTGATTTTGACCTATATTTCACGCTTGAGTGACTTTGTTTAAATTTTGCGTTAAAGTCCATTTCTCAACAACTACGCATTATAACAATATGATGTTTCATCAAATTAATTAAGATAACCATCAACATGAATTCAATAACTAAAGAATAACATTATCATGATATACCCCTCTCATCAATTGCAATGACTGTAATATAGTTTTTTTATTAGGGCCTGGCATGAAATAACTCTATGTTGTATGGTAACCTGAAATCGCCTTCACATATTTTATAAATTTTATGCACAGTATTTGACTTAATCAAAATAGGTCCCTTTACATTTTGAGGAAAATGGCTGGTTAATGGTCAACCAAATGTTTTGATATGATCTGCATTGAAGAGACTGAGACATAATTGGTCAAAATGGGCATATGCATAAACCAAATTTACAGAAACTGAGATATTTTGTTATTGATAAATGTGCATATGAAATTCGGCAAACAGGTTACATTATCACGTACATGTATATATGCAGGTGTTCAAATTTGAGAAAAGGGACTGCTCTGCTTTTAGGCTAGACAGCTGAATATTTTTTTCCTTGTAAGGCCGTTGATTTTTTTCTTTTTTAGTTTTCGAACCCTCCTACCTTAAAAATTTAGGCCCAAATTTCAAAAACAAAATCTGCTTTTTGAATTTTTTTCCTACCATACAAATATTTGGTCTAAAATTCAATAAAATTCCTATTATCTTAATCCAAATTACAGTTGTTTTGCCCAACCAAAATTTTTCTAGAATTTTATTATTTTATTTTTGTCCTTCCTTCTACCCACCAACATTTAGGAAAAAGTTTGTAAAACCAAAAATTAAAAAAACAGTGGCCTATAAACAACTTAAGGGGGAAATTAATAAAAAAGGTTATGGAAAATTCTCTTCGACGCATTCACAACTGATGTGTGTTTCACTTTCTGGTTGGCC
The DNA here is from genome assembly GCA_002080025.1 of Modiolus philippinarum. Classification (NCBI taxonomy): domain Eukaryota; kingdom Metazoa; phylum Mollusca; class Bivalvia; order Mytilida; family Modiolidae; genus Modiolus; species Modiolus philippinarum. The sequence continues at coordinate 10,571 of MJUU01051444.1, read as the reverse complement.
ACATGTTTGAATTTTTTTTACCCTTTCAAAGATGTTGACCCCTATATCCTTATAGCATGTACAGGGTACTATTACACTGTTGTTTCTGATGATAAATGCAACCTTTAAAACTATTTAGTGCTAAAACCTTTTGAAACATAGCACAAACAAAGTGTTAAAGAAAGGAATGCAAATGAATCTAAATACATGTACTACAGGTTTGTTTCAAAAGAAAGTTATGTTTTTTTGTACTGATCTTCTTGCATGATCAACCAAAAAAAAAAATCATATCGGTCCTTGAAATGTTATTTGTTCAACTCTTTATTGAAATGTAATGCAGTAGTCGCCATTTATCAAATACAAATTTGAACATTGTCCTAGTTTTTTGTTGCCACTGGATCCATCCCAGGCCCCGTCCCGTGTCTCCAAAATGTAAACGAAGGCTGCCAGTTGTATGACAGAACGCAAAGGTTTTACTTTGAAAAATCTCCGAAGGAACTTTTTGTGTTAAACAGAACTATTATCTATTCAGAACTAAATTAAAATGATTTGATTAAATTTACCGTCATTCAAAGAGTTTAGATTTATTATTATAAGTTTCGTTTTTTCAACAAATTTGCAATTTTTATCAATTCTCACATTAGCCAATCAAATCAACATTCTTGCGTGTATGTCATGCATATCGTGTACACACACGATATAAGCGAAATACACGGTTGAAATGATTCATTTCGTTCATTCAGTGTAGATGTTCCGTGTATAGCGTGTATTTTTTGAAGCGTGTATGAATGCAACGAATCGTTTGAAGCGTGTATGAATGTAAGGAATCGTTTGAAGCGTGTAATTCATTCCGTTTTCCGTTCGCTCCACTCGTGTGTACACTCCGTTCGCGTTCCGTTCATGTTGTAACGTTGAGCGTTCAACCAACTGTAATTAGCTTTTACACATATCTCGGTTGATGGATTTCTAAATATTTCGATTTGATCTGCACTGAAGAGACATAAGTTGTCGAAATGCGCATATGAAGAATCTAAATTGACAGTAACTTCGATATTTTGTTATTAATTACCACTGGGCCGATGTCACTGCTTGTGGACTGTTACTCCCCGAGGGTAGTCACCAACAGTAGCCAGTACTTCGGTGCTGTCCCGAAAACCGATTTTATTTGAAAAAATGCAATATCGAAAATTAAAAAAAAAAAATCGTTAAAATCTTAGTAGTATCTCCCTCTTGCATAGCTTTGTCCTTAGCTTATTTTGGTTTTCCATTTTAAATCATAGTTGGTAAATTGTTCTCTATCAGTTTTTACACATATTTCTGTTTATGGATTTCAAATGTTTTGGTTTGATCTGCACTGAAGAGACATAAGTTGTGGAAATGCACATATGCAGAATCGAAATTGACAGTAACTTCGGTATTTCATTATTTAATTTGACATGCCATAAAACCGTTTTATGCAGCCCAGTAGTCAGTACAGTCGGTTATTTTTGGAACCTTACAATATCTAATTTATTGTTAATTTTGTTGAAAACTAAGGAGTATCTCCCTCATGCAAAGCTCTGTCCTTAGCTGATTTTGGCTTCACTTTTAGATCATATTGGCTGTTTGTTCTCTTTCAGTTTTTACATATCTTTGAATTTATGTTCTTCCAAACGTTTACATTTTATCTGCACTGAAGAGACATAAGTTGTCGAAATGCGCATATTCAGAATCAAAATTCACAGTAACTTCGGTATTTAGTTATTTGGTACCACTGGGTCGATGCCACTGCTGGTGGACTGTTAGTCCCCGAGGGTATTCACCAGCCCAGTAGTCAGTACTTCGGTGCTGACCCGAAAGCCGATTATTTTTGGAACCTTACAATATCCAAATTTTTTTTAATTTTGTTGAAAACTAAGGAGTATCTCCCTCATGCAAAGCTCTGTCCTTAGCTGATTTTGGCTTCACATTTAGATCATATTGGTTGTTTGTTCTCTTTCAGTTTTTACATATCTTTGAATTTATGGTCTTCCAAACGTTTAGATTTTATCTGCATTGAAGAGACATAAGTTGTCGAAATGCGCATATGCAGAATCAAAATTCACAGTAACTTCGGTATTTAGTTATTTTTTAACCCAACTTTTCTCTTGAAATGCCTGTACCAAGTCAGGACCATTGCGGTTGACATTTTTCCGGTGGTTTCACCTGATTTGTCTTTTTGTCTCATGGACAACTCTGTTCGGTAATTTTGTTAATTCAAGATATGCATGATTCTGAATCATATTTAGATAAATAAAATGCACATATCGTTTTATAATTCTATATCAAAAAGGACTTATTTGATAGAAAAGGATTTTTAAATCTGAATTATTATTTTCCCAATGAATCTTATGGGGATTTTTCATAATGATGACAATTGTTTAACAGGTAGGAATTCCTACAGAAATAATATCAATCCAGTTAATTAAAATTTATCTCTGATTGACAGTATTGGGAAAAAAGAAAAAAAAATGTAAACAACGAAAAATTAAAAGAAAAATGTATTCCGAATGCAGGGTATTTATTATTTCTTTAGCAATAGTTAAAATAGGGCCGAGAAAATACAAACACTTTGAGTCATAATTTGGTGATGGATGGGGTGACAGAAGATTATTTCATAGGAAAAGTTGCAATTAGAGAGTCCCACGTTGGTGTTGGTATTTAAATCATCATATAAACTGTACTTTTTGTCATGTTTTCTTCTAGACTTGTTGAAAGACTAGTTAAAGAGAGAGAGATATTAACCTAGTTATCAATTAGTTAGATTTTATTATTTGAAGGAAGAAATGTTTATATAATAGCAGCAATTTTCATATGATGTGACAGCAATATCTACGCCATACATGATTACATAATTCTCGTATTTAATAGCTTCTTACTGATAATTATACTGCTATCGTTTATTTTGCACTTTAACATGACACGACAACTTTGCGTCTGTGCTTTCATTGGTTGTTTGCGAGGTCACCCTTTGCGTCATAACCACATCTTTTGTTATCTTAATATCAGTGTTTGTTTGATTATGTCCTCTGTATTAATTTCTTTTAAAGTTTGTGGGTAAGGAGAAGAAACAAATGGGCTTCGTATGTAATGGTCAAAAGACTTAATAGCATAATGAATGTAAGGATATGAAGTAATATAAATACCGACTGATACACGAGCAAAAACATATGGTGAAAGACGCTTTGATAAATTAGCGGCCACTCGATGGAACTGTCTACCTCCAAATGTCAGAAATGCTAGTTCAGTAAACATCTTTAAAAAAGATTTGAAATCATACCTTTTTAGGCTAGCTTTTGATTAATTTTTAACAATATGTGATTGGTTTTTCTCGGAACTGTAAAGATCTATTGATTTGTTTATTTTTTTATTTTTTATGAACAAGGAAGGAAACAGGGTAAACGTCAAAAAGACATAATCCTATCTCCAGGTTAAAACGACCCAAAATAAAGCATCTAGGGGATCACCTTACGGCCTCACATATATGTATATATGTGAGGTTACTAATGTATATTTCTATATTTTATATATGTATGTTTTCCTTTTGCGACATTTTTACTGTTTTTTTTTTTTGGCATTTTAGATAGTATTTTTATTGCCATTAAGAATTTTTCGTTTAATTTTGCTCATTTTTTAAATCAATGATTTTTTTAATTGATAATTTTTTATCAATATTTTATTTTTAAGTTACCATTGCTTAGGATCTAAATTAACTTTTTAAATATACTACTTTTTGATTTTTCAATGTTTCGTTTAACGCTCATACCGCTTTTTGGTTATAGTTTGTATGATTCATAAATTTTTTTATACAATTTTATATATATTAAATTAATTCTCATCTTCTTAAATGTACTTATTGTTTTTTAATATATAAATATAAAGCGCTGAGAGTAATTATGATTATATAATGCGCTAAAAAAATGTTGTAATAATAACAAATGCACGTGAGACAAAGTCTCTACAAATACATGGTAAAAACAGGCAAAGGAACACCGCTGTTGTATTGTTGTTATTCATATATATATATTGATAGTAATATTTGTTCTTAATTTTGAATATGAAATTGATATGCATATTGTACATGTTAGCGGCAATAAGCAAAATCAGGTATGAAGCCTATTTCCTATTTACTGAAACGATTCGGGCATTAGTCTTAGAGACTAGGAAATAGACCTATTGCCTGAATAAAATAGCCAGGCATTAGACGTATTGCCTGGTTACCTTTTAACTATGAAAAAATCTAGTAAGATAACAGCTTATTCTACATCATCATACGCAACTATCCCTATTTATGGGGATTTCACCATGAAAGCATCAAATCTGAAATTTTTAGAGAGTAATTTTTCTTCCTTCTTTCAAAAAAAAAACAACGGCAGTAGAATACCGGAGGAACAAAGGATTGAAATCTACAACGTTCATTTGCTTATTGCATGATGACTATAATGTCACAAAGATCATCAAAACACCCATGAACATTTTCAAAAGTTGGCAGATATGCATCATGCAATTTTCCTGTTCACTTATTGTCACACGTGTTTGATGAATGACACCTGATTGTGCAATGCCTTACCAATTTTGTTGCATCGTTAGGTGTGACAAATTGTTGTAAAATTGTTGTACTGCTACAACACTGAAATCATTGACCACCAGAGATGGATTATTTGCTGGATACTTCTGTCTTGCCGGTTCCCAGTTTTACTCCGAATGGATCGTATATTTTTCTAATTTGATGCTCCGTCCTTTAGGTCCGCCTGGGTACCAGCTTTCGGGGGTAAGGCCATCCGTGTTAATTGACGGAAGTAGCCATGGGGATAACTGCCGTTAGGCAGCGAGCTACATTGGATGGTGTCCTTCAAGAGGGAGAGACAACAATGGTAAACTCATTTGAACCATGTTTCCCTTTCAGTTGGCGGGACCCAGTTATGATTTTGAAATATCCAATTTTTGAACGAAGACAGTCACACTGACATCAGCTTCTTCAGAAATCTTCATGAATTGCTTAATGTTTACTGAATAGTATGATAAAATTCCTGTACAACAGCAGAGAGGTATGTTAAAAATATAGGTATGGCAGAAGAAGGAGCATATGAACAGTATCAGTGTTCTGTACAGACAGCCATAGGCTTTCTTACCATTAAAATAGAAATGACACGGGGAATATGTGTCATAAGAAACAAGGAAACAGAGAGGAAAACAATTAAATTCAGATGTTTGTAATCTTAAATTTTAAATGCGTCTATTTTTTAACTGTAATTGTCTGAAATAAATCAGATGTAAGTGAAAAATTAAAATTGGGCAGTTCACTTTTATCAAATAAAATACTCAGAAAGTGCTATATCAATATATTGTTAAATTACCTCTGTTATTGTTAAATTACTTCTGTTATTTGACCAACCAATTTCTATTCAGCAGATGATTTCTTTTTCGACTGTTACGTTTCCTCGAGAAAATCCAAAATATCATGATATTTTTTCCGAACAAATATGCTTTTAGTTTTGCCCTTTTCATACCAATTTCTCATTTCAAAATTAATTTTTTCCTTAAATTGAGATATCTTGATCTACTTTCAAACCAAAATTACGAGATTATACTAAAATCTATAACTGAATTGAAAAGTGCCCGCAATTGTTTATATGATGTTTCCCAATATTTAATGTTATCAGTCTTCAAAGATTAAAATTAAATGAAAACTATTTCTAAGATATTGTCTTTTATTTCATTTCAAAACATTTATTACTGCCTAAGAAATAGTCAGAATTTGACATCAGTAATTTCAGGAATTAAGCCTAATGCCTAAAAAAATCATGCAATAAGTAAGTGACTAGGCATAAGCTTATTGCCTAGGAAATAGGCTTAATGCCTGATTTTGCTTATCGCCGCTAACATATATATCAGATATGGTGTGTTTGTTCTTGAGAAAATTTCTCACATGGATCCATTATTATACTTATCATTTTATGCAACTTCCCGATGTTGTTCTGACTACATTTTTACAGTGCCACAATATTATGTTTATTTAATGTTATATTTTTGGTAATTGAATCGCTGATCCTAGGAAATACATGGATGTTCAACATTTAGCAATACATTTCGTTCAAACAGGTGCAAGTTTCCGCTTTATAATTCCTATGAAGTATCAGCAAAGCTCATTATTGAAAATTTCATGCTGACTACAAGATGAAAAACAAGCGATAAAAGCGTTGATGCATTGCTGGATTTTACCAAGTATTTGTAGAGACTTAGTCTCATGTACATATAACCCATATCATTTCATTCCTTATTAAATATTAATTTGGGTTTATCTCACCTGAAAAAAAACAAAAATGCAGAAGTTGCATAAATACTGAAATGAGGAGCCCGTGAATCATTCCCCGTGCGAGAAATGTATGTTGTCTATATATTTCAGTTATGGTAAACTTTTTCTTGATGGAAATATCTAAGATGGATACACTACGATACTTTCTAATTTCAGCATTTTTTTACATTTTATTCTGACAATTTCTTTCCGGCGCCAGTATCTTATAATTTTTAACATGTTTAATGCCAAGTATTCTCGAAATCAGGGATGTAGATAACAACGGGGATTTGATACGAAGTTCCAGATCAAAGGAGACTACCCGTAGCGCGATAAAGCATATGTCTGTCTCAGGTAGAAATCGATACTTAACGCCGGAGACATGACGGATAAGTACTTCCTGTGATGTGTCTTAGCGATTGAACTAGATAATGGTAGTTTTGATTTAATTGTCGTCAAAGCTCGGATAACCTATCGATGTCAGTTTAAAGAGGAAAAATCAAAAGACAAGTTATTATTTTTCCATTTTTTATTGAATTTGTGTTTTAATAAAGCACAAATAGTTAACATTTGTTGATTTTTAGGAACAATTCCAAGCAACAATTCTTTTGATTAGAGAAATTCTACAATGCAAATCTAAGTCAAATTTTGTTAATAAAAAATTAAATAGCAAATTACTGCAATAAAATACGAGAATTATAACGATAGCTAGGAAATATTTTCAGCTTTGAAATGTTTTTTTTTTTTTTCTTATATGGTTACATTGAAAACTTATTTTACAAACTGAAAATATACACCCCAACGACGTATTTGATAAATTATGAAAATGACACATGATGACAAAACCCCAACTTGAAAAATAATACTAATTAAGCAAAACAATATAAAACAATCATATATAGGTCAAGCATTAAATCTATATTCTGTCTTTCAATTATATTTTTTCAAAATGAATGGTATTTTTGATTTAAAAGAAATTTGAATCATTCAGAAGTACCAATTATTCTCCTAAAATTCCGGACAAGAAAAATCGAAAATGGCTTGGAATACAAAAAAATACAAAAAATCATTTTGACATTCATTTACTTTTTCGATATTCATTTACTTATTCGATTTTCATTTACTTATTCGGAAATTTTCATTTTTACATTCATTTACTTTTTCGATATTCATTTACTTATTCGAAAAAAAGTCATTTTGACATTCATTTACTTTTTCCAGAGGGTCCAGTAATAAATTAAGTTCCTCGCAGGTGGACATGTTGGAATACAGATAAGCACCAAAGTAACAATACTTTATCAGCATCTCACAAGCATTTTCATCATGCCATGTTTGGTCAAAATCTATTTTAATGCAAGATGCGTCATGTCATAAAATGTCCACTAAAAAGACATTGTTATTTTGCAACAGTCTGTGCAGGCTGTGAAACCCAGAGGCTGCTGCTTAATTAGGGTAGACAAAATAACACACTTTATACACCATATACTTGATATACAAAATTATTATAATGTATTTATGTATATTAAGGTAAAGATTATATATTTTTTTAATTGTAGAAACTTGTACAAAAACGCCTATTTTGCGCTTTGTTGTGGAGGAAATAAATGTTTTGAATAAAGTGTAGTAAGGAATTTCTCTAAAACTTAATAAAGATAAATCATTCAAAAAAGATATAAAAAACAGAATTTAAAAGGAGATAAACCATAAAATAAAAAAAAATGAATAAAAAAACCAACAACAACAAAAAAATTGGTAAAAAACAGGGAATAACTCCTACAAGGGACTCTGGATTTTCTTCAAAATTTCAGAAAGTGCATAAAAAACTGTTAAAGTTTACGTTTGAATGTTCCTGTCTAAATATGAATTATCTTGACATTAATGTATATAAAGGAAGCAGATTTAATTCATCTGGGATTTTATATATTAAATCTTATAGAAAATCTACAGAAACATATCAGTAACTTCAAAAATCTAGTGCACACCCACCAAGCATATTTAAGGGTCTTATCAAAGGAGAAACTTTATGCAGGTACGCTTGAATAGCGACAAGGCTAACCTTGAAATCATGTTAAAACAATTTGAAACTAATCTATTAACTCGTGGTTATAAACCTAAGGAAATTCAAAAAGCGATTAAATCTGCATTAAGCCAAGCCAATAAATGTACTGATAGACGTAAAAATGATACTCCACTTGCTATGGTCATAAAATATCATCCCTCATTACGAGGTTTATTTAAGCTCCTAAGAAAGCACTGGTCATTAATTAAAAATGACAATACTGCAAACTCTCTTTTTAAAAGACCGCCATTATTAGTATATAAGAGAGGCAAAAATATTTCTGACTATGTAACATCTGCTGTCATTAAGACTTAAATGCAAAAGTTAATTGCTATCTCTGTTTAATTCATAAAAACCTTATTAACTGCATGGAGGGCATTACCCAGGTGACACTGTACATATTAAAAACTGAGGTGTCAATTCGGAAATGTGGCGTGGGATCTGTTATTTTTTACAATTGTATGCAGGGTTTTCCCTCAGATTCCCTCCCTTCAGTATCTCTTGAGAAATTCTTTCTCATGGTGATCCATTTCTGTGTTGACTCCTTAAAGTGATAAAACTTTTTAATTGGCAACTCTAACTGTCAAATTTAATAGAGTGACAGAAAAAAGAAACAGGAAACAGAGATAACAAATTTTGCAGTACTATATGTAACCTTAAATGATTAGTCACACAGTACATATTCTTTTGTCGATCCTAAACGTACAAAACAATGGCTTCAAATATGGATACTTCGGATACTTCAGATGAGATAGAATGTAGTCAAAGGTCTCCGAACCTTAGTGATTCCCCAAAACGGGATAACTCTACTGAAGAAGAAGACCATTTGGATCTGAATGAAGGCAGTAGCATTAATGTAAATGACATTCTTTCAGAGATAGAAAGTAAACTAAAGGAAAGAATACTAATTGCCACTATAAAGGAAAGTTTACTCCATTACAAAAATAATGGAAATAGTACCATGCCAGGTTTTATGCACGTGGAGGCACGATTCAATCCCAACTTTGGATCAAAGAAAGAATCAGAGTCCTTTGTGGCTGCAGTAAAGACTCTACGTTCAAGCTTTACTGAGCAAATGTACGGAAAAATGCTAGAAATTTGTGACATGGAACTGACCTCACAAATGAGGGAAATATACAACATCAAGATTAATGCACTTAAGAATCTTGACATTAAGGACCAACAAAGTGGACCCAAACGCTCTAAGCTAATGGGACAATTTGATAAACTCTTAGCTAAATACAAAAAGGAAAGAGCGCAATACGCGGAAAGATTGAGAGAAGAGAGACCAAAAATCTATAAAACGACCAGCGGATAAGAAGTCCGAAAGTCAAAAGAAGAAGAAACTATACTGAATAGAGACCATGTATTCTTAAAGAGATACTCTAAGAACAGTTTATAGTGTCTATATTTACATTCTGACAACAAGTCATCTCAACGATTTTTCGTGATACAATTTCATTAAAAACTTAATATTCACATTAAATCTAGTGCTGGATCTGGATTTTAACTCCACTACTAGTTTTTCAGATTAAATCAATATTTTAAAGGATTTTAAGTATTATTTGGACATGAGTTTATGAAGTCTTAACTTTAATTTTAAATACTTGCATTACTCTTGACTGGACACATAATTCAAATTTATAAACAGTAAGTTTATTTAAATGCATATTCTTAATGTAATTGCAATTTTGCCTTGTCAATCTTGCAGATGTATATTAAATGATTAATCCTATTGGTTTGTATGTTTTATTGTAACTGATAATGAAAAAGACACGTGATGTCTGAGCTTCCTGTAGTTTCATAATTTGATTATGGCAAACAGACGTGTTAAACGTAACTCTAGAATTAAAAATAAAATCAAACATGATCGTATCAAGAAACATAGATTTCTACGAAAATCACGTAAAAGGGCCTTCAACATTGAAGCAGCCAGAAAGCATATAAAAAATTTCAGTAAAGTCACCCTAAGTGATGATGAAATTTTAGTCCTAGGTAAAGGACTCAAATTCATTCCTTCTCCTTCCATTAGAGGTTTGAAACAAAGGATACTACAAAGTTTTAATATATTAAGTAGAAAGATGAGATTTAAATTTGCCCTAGACGATGGTACTGATAACCAAATACATCCATTCTATGTGAATTCAAAATATACCCCTCCTTTGGCTAATAATGCCATTGAAAACTATATTTTCAGTACGAAAATTGAACTGGATAATG
>MJUU01051440.1:40031-53734 GCA_002080025.1 Modiolus philippinarum | reverse complement strand
GATCTTAAACTTTGAACACATGCAGCGTAAGGGAAAACCCTTGTTACAAATGAATTGTCCAATGCAAGCCTAAATTTGACTGCAGTCTGGCCCGTTAATACCGCGGTTTGTCTGTTACATATATGTATAAATCGGCGTGGTGAATGGCACACAGGCACTTGTTTCGGAAAAAAAAATACCCGGAGGCTATTTTTTCCTGATACTAGTGCCTGTGTAATGGCACCGCGGCTGATAAAGTCTTTAAAAAGGGGTTCCAATGGAGTTCCGTAAAAAGTGGTTCCAGTCAATTTTTCTCCAGTTTTTATTGAGTGTGCCTAAATTTTGCATGAAATTTTAAAAGTTTTGCAGAAAAAATCACGGGTCTAACCCAGAACACCTCCTCCGTGTAATCCGTTATACAACCGAATTGCCCTGAGTGGCCGTCAGCGAACCAACCTTTCTGGCTTTCCTTTGAATGAAACCTTCTAAAATCGTATAAAAAAACATGACGACCACAAATAGGAAAAATAAGGTTTGTACATTGTCAGTACTTTTGGGTAAAGATTGAATAATTTATTAACTTTTGTCAATACAAATGTAACTATTCTGCAGGCGAGTTGTTACCTATGGCTATGCCAAAGCAAAGGTGCAGCTTTGAAGTGAGGTAAAACTTGAAAGATATACATATTTTTTAATTAATTGGGTCAAGAACATACTGTCCGTAATGTTGTAAAAACCAATGCCAAATCCTATCATGTTCACTTACTTTGAAAAATCGGCAGAAAACAAAACCACCTCGTCAGTAGTACAGTGTAGTTGAAATTAAGGAGACGTCGCTCAGGAGGTTGCTTCTTTTTTAAGTGATAAATATTTTCGGGTAGAAATATGTCTGGGGGGATAGTTATTACTAGGAAACTAAAGTCCATGGACAGACATTCCTGGGAAAATGAATCCGGGAGGACATATATTTCTATGAAAATATGTCCTCTGACAACTATTCTTAGTAAAATAAATGTGCGGACATATCTTTCTATTAAATTTATTCCGTCTGGACAAATTTTCCTGACGGACATATTTTACTGCTACAGTCCTTTAAATGAAAAAGACATTATAAAATGTTTTTACACGATTTATGCCCGTATTTCATATTTTATGTCTCCTTTACTGAAAGATATCCCGAATGAAACAAGTGCCTGTGATTGTACCGTAAATTTACACGCTTGACATTGATTTCTATTTCTGTGCTTTGTATCTGTCTAGCGTCAGTGATCTGTGGGGGGTCTTTTGTGTCTGACGTCATTTTGTTTCTGTGTTCACGTTTTGGCCATGTCTTTGGACTTCGATTTTTGTAAATTTCACTCCTTTGTGCCTTCGATATTCTACTGCCGTTGTTTGACAACGCATAACACAAGGAGTCCCAGCTACATCCCAGTGAATTTTTTGTTGTTGATTTTTTGCGTTTATTCAGCATGATTTTTTTTTCATAAAAAGGGGTCCATAAGCCAGATCTTCCTCTCTTGTTCTACCAATAAATGGATTGCACATCTTTTCCATTCCGGATTTGACTCTTCATTTCGACGAGGTCATCTGGGGTCAACCGGAGGAAAAATGACGTAATCCAACGTTGGAGCAAGGGACAGATATTTTCTACCAACGAATCTTACGTTGTTATTCAACATATAGGTAAAAAAAATCGTTTTCAACTGACAAAGAAATCTACGAGGAACATTTCCAACCCACAAAAAACGAAACTTGAATGGAAATGAAGAAATTACTGTCTTCGTCTATCAGTGTCTTGGAACCAGTTTTGCACCAGATTACTCCTTGTTTGGCTAAAATAATGAGCGATCCCGCAAATGCGCAATCGGTGTATGCCATCTTCCTCGTTGTCCCTGATAAATACCGACAAAGGGAATGCCTACAGTATACAACAGCTTTTCAGCGAGTGAATTCAGCTTCGCTTCCACATAGGTTATACCTATCCTCATATTATTAAGTTGTTTAAATACTGTTTTAAGTATTTTAAGGAGTCAACAAAATATCAATTAAATACATATGTAATATCAAAATAAAATTATGTAATGACTAAATGATAAAATAAAAGGAGATAAGGAGAATAATATGAATATTTATGCAACTGTAAATTAATCTTAAAAATAATATCTATAGATTTTGCAAATTAGACCTTAGTGAGCTGTGTCAAGTCTGCTTGGATTGGTAGTGGACACGTTTTATTTGAATAATTAGCGGCAACTGATTTCAGTAATCAATATAATTACTATCTCCATACAGGATTGGGGAACCTGATGATGGATTAGTGTACTTATCTGTTTTTCAAAAAAAATATACAAACGGTATATTTACCCTAAAATTGTAGTAGCCTAAACCGAAACACCGGAGGATATAAATCTATGTTATAATTTTATACTAATATGTTTAAGATTATATAAAATTAATAATTCATTTTCCTTTCAATATTTACACATATTTCAAAAATTATAGATACATAAATAACATAATTGATTAATTTATTATATGAATGACAACTGGGTGAACTGTTTTGAGTGCGTTTGGATTGGTAATGGACACGTCCTATTATATAACAATGTAAAGGATGCGGTGCAGCAGTGAGGTGGAAAAAAAAGATCGTTTTCAATATATGCTGAAAAAAATAATGTGTTTATGATTGGCCATGTAAAAAAAACAAGTTTTTTGTTCTAGGTGAAAAAAAAATTTGACTTGGGGTAAAAATCCATAGCCNTTAACCCGTTTAGGGTTTATTTGTGCAAATAAAGTTTTTTTTTCTAAAGGTCACACCCCCTTTTTCCATGTTTTCCATACACATCCGCAACATGTTGAATTTTTCTTAATCTTTCTTTTTTCTTTAATCAAATATATTACAAATTTCTTGTAAGAAAGGAAATGTTTTGAGTCCCTCTCTTTCAAGCCGGGCTTTGAAGTGAAGTACGACCATTTACATTTATTGACCGACTTAAATGTAGGTCATTTGTTCACGCGGGGTGGACGTGAATGGAAAATAAGGTTCGTGTGATATCTCCAAGTACCAAAGCACAACGGACTTAAAATGCTTTTTATTCATCTTAATTTTGATCCGATAAATATTAAATTTGGAAATGTAAATATTCTCAAATTATTGATTTGTACAAATTAAAGCATCATTTACTCAAATTTTTCTCACTAAAAGATAAATAATCAGTGAAACATGAAGTACATTTGCTTTTCGGTAGTTGTATGCTCGTCGAAAACTCTGGAGGAGTTCCAAACAGGAAATTTTCAAAAGGATCAACAACAACAAAGTCAAAGCTGTAATGTTTTGGGATGTAAAGCATTAAAACAGCAAAAACTATGGCAGCAACAGACTATATAGGTGTACATTTATTGGCCGGCGGGTAAGGAGGTGTTTTTGTGTGAACGTTAAAATGCAAATTGGGTTTTGTATGCTTAGTCTTGGATTACGAAACGCGAAACGTGCCGACCTTATCGTGACAAATGTTCAATAATAGTAAACTCCAGCTGGGATTAATATAATATATGTTATAATTTTTAGTCCCAGGCCCTAGTAAGAGACACTGAAAACACTGAATTGATTAAGTGATTTTTTTTTTTGCAACAATGACAGCATAACTGTCAAGCCTTAAAACCACTACATACAACCAAATTTTACAATGCTACTTTTCAATTCATTATCTCTTTGTATATCTATCTCACTATCACTTGTTTTCATAAAAAAATGTCAACCTCGAAGATTAGTCCTACAATATAGAACCTCGCGCTGTTTCTTTTTGATATATTCTAACTTTTAACATGCAGCGCGAGGTCCTATCGTATGTGTCCAAAAACCCGTAGCAAATGGTTTTTCACAAGACATGGTCATATAGTGTGTTCTCTGGTTTAGAATTATACTTACAAAAATGAATTTAAGTATTTTACAGTTAACTGTAGTACCAAATCTTCAATAAAAGTGAAATATCCCACTTGTATTCTTAAATATCAAATCGAAAGTTGGTAAGAATGAACTTTCAAAATCGTAGACAAAACGATTTAGATAAAAAGGTACTGCTGTATCATTCTCCAACTGAAGATCATGCTTTTCACCATTACTACTTAAATCAAAAGCTTTGGGGTTAATTCTTCCGTCGCTAGATTTCTGATACCTGCAAGTCTTCCAGTATTTTTTTCCAAAATAAACATCTAAACATCGTCTTTTTTGACACGCTCCCATGAGTAGAGTACCTATTGTTGTGATTAATTCTTTTGTCATTATAATTTAAATCAATACCCGACTTGTTTTACCTGGTGGGTCGTCTCAAAATGTTTTCACATCTTTGTTTATTTTTATACTTCATAAGGGAAATTGTATACCTTGATAAAAGAAATAATAAAGAGACAATGGATTAAGATTCATGAAAAGTCAGATTGAACTTATCGTGCGAAATCCACTTCTTGCATGCATTTTTATGATGAACTTCTTTTTTTTAAACTCGGTTGTTCAAATTCGAAAATCATTAAAAAATGGCAAATGCTCTAGATATTGCAAGCGTTGGGAAGTTATTTTATTTAATAGTGTTGGGAATACTAGTCTGAATCGCAAGAGGGGTATGTTTTTTAATGCTTTACATGTTTAGGTCCATGAAGACTTAGATATATTTGAAAACACGTCATACAGTCCGACAGGAAACCAATTTTATTTCCGACATGAAATCGTGTCGGAAAGTGCTAATGGAAATTTTTAAGATCCGATATGACTTCGCACTTTAGAAAAAATAAAAAATGCAAAAATCCGATAAAAACGTTAAATATGGAATTATAGTGCGAAGTCATATGTTATAGGACTACCCCGAAGATGAGAGGGAGGGGCTGACATTTTTTTATGAAACAAGTGCCTGTTGTGTATCTGTACTGGCTGAATAATGAGTTAATATCTATTCTTTCCAGCCATCCAATCTTCACACTTGTCATTTCTGTAAAAAGTTTTGAGATTTTCTTAGCACCTGTCAATTTCAAACTTTGAATAAAATTTTGACTGGGCCTTCATAGTTAGTACATGTAGAAAAGTTTTGCATGACCAGATCATGTGTACAAATGTACAATGTACCTGGCAAGTAATGTTCTTGGCCAGTATGTACATGTATAACAGTTCTGGAACTGGCTCAATACTTGTAGTCTTACCATAAGTGCTTGTCAACAGGTCTGGTCTTTGCTTTATATGTATACTTTTGTTTTTCAAAAATCTTCAAATTCATTGTTTTTCAAAATTTTGGAAACAGAAAAATTTGTTATTTGCTCATTGATACAGTTCAAATACCAAGTTAATAAGAAAGGAAATGAGGTAAATGTTAAGGAGACTAGGGCCTAATCTGTAGTGCATTTAGGGGTCAAATTTGGTCCCCATTGGCAATAGGCAAAAAACGTTATTTTTCCCAATTTTGTGTTTTTTTCCAACCATGTCGTTAAAATAGTTTTAATATTGGGTTTTGTTTACATGAAATAGACTGGCACCTACAGTTAGCTCAACGCGAACTGATTTCTCTCAACACCGAGTATTTTCCTGGTTTGACACTGGTAAACACTGATTTTAACTGAAAACTCCTCGGTGTTTCCTTGGAGGAAAACGAAAATCCTCCCAGCGCTGCGAAACGTATTACCTGTGTCCCTTTGATCTTTTGCCGGTAATCACAGACGATAATTAGCAAGTCATTGACATTTCATCAATCAATTTTAAATAAAAATTATATTTTTTCTAAAGGTAATTAAAAGTACAAAATAAATTTGTTTTTGCAATAACTTAGGAAAATCGGTATGAAAATCTCGATAGATTCTACTGACATTAGATCCACATGTAAATAAAATTGCTGCTTTTTTGTACCAAAGAATAGAATAGGATAAAAAATGATCTAAAAGGTTATAAAAGAAATAAAGAAAACTTATAAAAAAGATTAATTTGGTTCATAAAAATGTGTAAATTTGCAAATCTATTCTGTCACTGATTCTATTTTTAGACGTTCACCTGTCGGTGCTGCTTGATTCACTTTCAATCACGATTTCCAGAAAATCTTGAAAATTTCAAGTATGAAATGAATGCAGGAATATGAAGAATGTTCTGTAGAAGGACTAACACTAAATCTTTAATTAATTTTTTTTAAGATAAAGAAAGTTTTATACGCATTTTGTTTCTGTAAAATGTTTAAATCCATAGTCGAGATTGGAATGTTTTACAAGTGAAACAAGTTGAAACCTCATGTTACACATGTTGGAAGAGACGTTCATACAAATAAATAACTTCTTTAAATGTTTTGACACCATCAGTTATCAAAATATTACTCCTTAAGTGTATTTTCAAGAAAATAATTTTCATTTACAGCTAGGATGTTGGAAATTTCCACAACCACAACAAATATTGACTTTCAACATGTCAATCATTGAATTTTGACTATCAGACACGTAAGTTTTATTGCCCTCAACAGCAATAAAACTCACAGTGTTGAGATTAGAGTTTGGGAGAGAATCAATTCATGTTGAGCTAGCGGTAAACCAGTCACCTGATACTGTAGTTATGAAAGCTCACGAGGAACGGGAATGCATGTGCTGGTTCCTTCATTTCCGGTTTTGTTTTTCGCTTACATTTTTTTGTACATACTTATAGTATCGGGTACCAGATTGTTTATTAGAAGTTGCCAAAATTGGCATGCAGTGGATTAATAACCTTATCAAGACACAGAAATCAGAAATGTTTTCAATATTTTATTACAACTGGGAATATAAAAACCTATACTGGATGTAGTGAATGAGACAAACTGTTTGTTTCACTCACTATGACGTGAAACTTCATTGTGTGGGTCTTTGTATTTCAACTTGAACATGTTGAAATGAAATATTGAAAAAAATTTCTACTCCTGTGATCAGAGTTTAGAATTTTTTTTAAACCAGCACCATCAGTAAAACTGAAAGCACAGCCGGAACTAGTTGACATTTTTAAGAATTATAAAATAGTCTAGAAATATAACTGTTAAGTTTGCATAGCTTGATAATGTGATTTCTTTAAGCATACATGATTACTTTGAAAAAACTTTGCAGTAAAAAGGAGAGTATAAAGAAAACACACATTATACAAATCAACTGTTGAACTAACTACTATTTTTCCCAATTTTGAAGAAATTGTGTGAAATTTCCCAATTTCAAATGCACAGGACCCTGTGTGTACAAAAGGTTGGATTAACCCATCCATGGAGAAAATATCCCATCTCCAGGTTTAAACGACCCAAAAAATAAGCATCTAGGGGTCAATGTACGGTCTTCAACACAATGAGGAACCTCACACAATATAGCCAGCCCTAAATGGCCCCCAAAAAGTAAATAAGTGAATATATCAATAGAAACAAACCAAATCCATTAATCCAAATATACATTTTTATCAAGAAACTAAAATTTATAAGAAGACCAGGTCAAGACAATGACCAATTGCAACATGTAAAATGTACATGTACAGTATATATGGTCTCTCCCAAAATATTTTATGTTTAGGGATTGTTGTAATAAAGTAATAACATGACTAGGGTAGACTGGTCGAACTTCAGCCAGGGAAAAAGATAACGACCAGCATGCCCATTCATGTACTGCAGTACGTAATTCACGTACATTAGAAAATTTCACAAATCAAAACTTGCATGCACATACTTTTAGAAAATTCATTACTTCAAATATTGTGGTTTTATGATCGAAATGTATTGTTCACATCAAAAGTGAAAGGAAAAAATTGTCGACATATCAAATTTAACTTGATAGCTTCCTTGCAAAGCTGTTTTAAGTAGAGAAGTAAAATTACTGATACGCATACGTACCCTCAAAAAACACAATGTACCCCCAAATTGAAATTCAAAGGGTACAATGTACTAGTACATGTAACCTTAATTGCAAAAAGCAAAAAGTAGTGGGCATGCTGGATATGTAGCAACTTGACTGCTTTCCAGTATTATTTGTGTTTGAAGGGCTAGGTACAATGTCTGTGTTCAAGTTTCCTTAGTCTTTTCCATTGGCCTGATTGAAAATTTGTTTGGTCAATTGGGAGGAAATTGGAGGAAATTAGAAATTGACTGTTTGGTCAATTTTGGACAAAATTGACCAATCACAACACTTTTGGGAATTTCGACCAGTGTATTGGTAATTTTGACCGCATTTTTATGCCCCACCTTGAAGTCGAAGGGGCATAAAATTTTGCCCTTGTCCGTACGTACGTCTGTCTGTCCATCCATCTGTTCCAATGTTAAGTTTTGTGTTAAGGTCCATATATTGGCAAGCTCTTGTAGTATTTTGATAAAATTACATCAGAACATGCACCTTGATTAGTTCTACCAGATGCACCAACAATTAGGGGTCCATGACCTATATTTTACGCTTGAGTTTTGTTAAATTTTGCGTTTAAGTCCTTTTCTCAACAGCTATGCATTATACATGTACCAATATGATGTTTCATCAAATTAATTGCCTTAATGAGCATGATGAGTTCTACCTGAAACATTGACAATAAGGTAGCCTTGACCTAATATTTTGTTAGATTTTGCTTTTAAGTCCATTTCTCTGAACAACTACACATTATACCAGAATGATGTTTCATCAAATTGATGGCCTTGATGAGAACTTCCCAAATCATTGATAAATAGGTGGCTTTGACCTGTATTTTACGCTTCAGCGACTTGTTAATTTTGCATATAAGTCCATTTCTCAGCAGCTTAACATGCTACAATGTATATCCCAATGTTGTTGCATCAAAATAAATCAACTTCATGCATGAGTACTATCCACATCAAGGCCAATTAAGTGTCTTTGACCTACATTTAACGCTTGATTGACTTAGGTAAATTTTGTGTTTTACATACTTTTTTCAATAACTAAGCAGCATATATATATTATTATGATGTTTCATGAAATTACTCATTTTTGTGAGAACTTCCCAGTTTTTGGACAATTTGTTGACTGACTTCCATTTTATGCTTGAATGACTGCATTAGACCCATTTCAAACAGCTAGATGTTATTTCGGTGAATGCTACAAAATTCATGGATAATTTCATAACCTGACCAATATTTTATGTTTCAATGACTTTAATGTGGTATTTTTGTTACTTTCCATTATTCAACAAATGTTTATTGAACAAGCACCTGTAATGGTACTTCCTGATGATTCCATACTCGGGAACTAATTTTTATGCCTGGTTGACTTAGGTTATCTATTGTGATAAATTTGTCAGCGGGGCATCCAGGTCTTATAAACACATTCTCTAGTTCAACATGCTGTAATTTGAAAAATATGAATAATTGTATACCTGAAATGACATGGAAAAGTGATTTTAAACATGAAAACAAATACATCATGTACATGTGCTTGGAAAATCAAAACATAAGCAATGTGAAATTGTTACTAGATTCCTGCTATTTAACTAGACTTGGGCTTGTCGCACGGTCTTCATATCGACTAAAATTTGAAAGTTTTACGCAAATTTTGGCTTTTTATTTGTTGATTTCGCTTCAACGGTGGACATTACATGTACATCGATGATTTTTGGACCATAGGTACAATTCGTATATGTACTTTCGTTAAAGTTGGAATATTTCAGAAATAAAGCATAGTTATTTCGCATTTAATGAAAATATCGTTAATTTAGACTCAAATTTACCCCGATATTAATACGGATGAATTACAAAAACCAGTCAAAAATAATTGGCATTCTATGGTTCAAATAAATATTTCAGGTCTGGACTTTACCGTAAATAGCTTTTTATTAGCATGTAAGAGAGCATTTCGTTTTTCTATAACTTTAAAGATACCATATCCTAAGCAGTGTTTTAGGGTACCCTTTAAAAGGGCGAAATTGGAGAAATCGTGACCACAGGAACTTTCTACGACAGCTGAAAATTTGAAATTTAATAGTTGTTCTATGATTTAAAACAAAAATTAGCCATGTGTGATTCCGTTAACCCAAACTCGAAAACTAAGCGTCTTTTTGGACCTTGGGCACCCTACTATGTGTGAAGGATTCTTGATTATTTGATTGCTTAGATAGAAATGCCAAATTTGCACTTGATGCGCATGTACGTTAATTTGTGTGTTTATATAAATAAACACAACTGAGAAACACAATGCATGTAGGAAGTTTCATTTTCTCTGATCGGCTTATTTTACTTGTTTGAAATTTATAATTATTATTAAATTTGTCAGTCCATGTTCAAATTTCTTCTTGCATAATCGTTTCGAGGTTGAATTGCATTTTAAAAATGTACGTAAAGAGTGGCTGTTTATGTCTGAAACATTTGGATATCCTCTGCATCTGCATGAAAATATAAAGGTGTATCAATATTCCACATTTCCTTAGAATTAAAAAGGTTAATAATTCATATCCCTAAAACAACGCTCATAATTTAGGAAGTTGTCGTACTCCTAACAAATCTTGCTCAAAGTGATATCATATTTTGACTGCACAGTGGGATGCCTAATTTAGAAATGAGGTGAATTATTTAAGGTGTCTGTAAGGTATAGAATTTTGTGCCAATTTCTTTGTAGAAAAATAATATGAAATAAAATTTTGGGGTCACCGTGCATTTCAGAAATGCAAAAAAATGAAATTAAAATATGAAGGATTTTAAAAAGAAATGATAGGAAAAATTTTTATATGAAAGGATAGTTTTTAAAATCAATTAATGATTTTGTTCATACTTTTTATCTGTTTTGAGATCATTATACAGTTTACAGTACATATAAAAAATAAGAATTACTAAGAGGTCACCGGTTAATGTTGAAATAAGAGAGATAAATTGCAAAATGTAAATTTGTCTAGTGATATCCATATGATAATAATAATAATAATATTTATTCAGGCAAGTGCATACAGTCATATCGTGTACACATAAAACAATGCTAAGCAATGAATAGTTTTAAAAGTATATATATTGTAATATTGAAGCATAGCAGTCTGCTCCGTTAGGCACTAGTCCGATGCCCAAGACTAGTAAATTTGAATTCGGACTAGAATATTTTTTCTACCACTAGTCCTACAGGACTATCAAGAATTTTTTGTTGCAGAGTTTTATATTGCATTTTCTAGACAACATGCTAAATTTGCATTGCCTTTCATCACGGTAAATTTTTTTTCAGACTGTAAAATTGGATTCAGACTAGTAAATCTGTTACTTCAACTTGCCTGAAGGACAAGTTATGAAAAAAGATTTTGGCACAGACTGCATAGGATAACCAATAAAGTCAAAAATAAGGTCCTTGTTAATAATTACAAAAAATACCTAAAAGTCTAAACGCATGTGTCCTATAAGCACATGTATACAAATAAACCTAAATGAACAAGTATTAAACAAAAATGGCGGAATAATACCACTTAGACACCTTAACTTCAACACATACATGTACAAATACCTTCAGCTCTTATGTAGAGCTTTGATTTTTTGTAGTTTTTCTGTATTTTTTCCAAATTTGGACTTAGTTTTTTGCTAAAAAATTTCATTGTAAGTTGTTGAGAACTGAGAAGTAGATTAGAGTCTTTGAGAGTAATCAAATTACATTAAAATTTACATTTTTTCATAAAATGAGCAGATGTTTAACAGGCTATTGGAATTTTGATTCCAGTTCCAACTTTGGTAAATTTCCTGAAAATGTCAAAGATAATTTTTTCATCCAGTTACAAATTTTGATCATGTTTTAGTATCAAGCATAATTTTGAACACTTTAGAATTATATAACATAGTTCCAACTTTGGTCAATTTCCTGAAATTCTCCAAGACAAGCTATTTTTAGAAATTCTTCTTAGCAACAATGCTTTTTTAATAAATTTGAGTCAAGCAAACATTTTTGATAATAAAATTGCAAAAGTTTTTTATTCCAATTTCAGTTTACATTCCTGGAACTCTCAAAGACCAGTTATCATGGTTATTTATTGGAATTCGACCTAGCAACCATAATTTTTTTCAGTTCCTTTCACTTATATAATGATCATTTTCAAAAGTCAAATGGCAAAAATCTTTGATTCTCTTTGTGGTAAATTTTCTGAAACTCACAAAGACCTGTTATTTTTTGGAATTCTACCTAGCAATATATCTTTTTCAATCATTTGTCAATTCCTCACAGTTATGATGATCATACAAAAATGTATTAAAAGGTCAAATCGCAAAAATCTTTGATTTTTATTTTGTTAAATTTCTGCAACTCTCAACTTTAATTTACAAAGGTTACTCATTTTGTTTCAATTTGACAAAAAATCGTTGCCAAAACAGATCATACTTTAGTATATACTTTAAAGTTTAGTTTAACATTTACCCTACATGTATATATGGAATGAACATACATGTATATTTTGATAATCTCCCCTGAAATACTTAAATTTTAGTTTAACACAATCGTAACTACTCAGCCATTATTTTTAGTGTAGCGGAAATTGCAAGTATCTATGATTGAGTTCAATGAGGACAATGTTTGATAAACATGTATTTTGATTATCTCCCCTGAAACTTCATGTTTTGTAGCAAATTCAACCAAACTAAACAGGATTGACAGTCTGATTAACAGAAAAGTGGTGTGGGGCTGGGGGATACAGTACAGCTATGATGGATTGGTGAATTTCCTTGCATCCACTTAAACATTCCTCTCATTTCCATGCAAAATTTTCACTCAAAACCTATCAAATCCATGGCCACTAAAACCCACTTATTAATTGTGCACACCTTTATATACTTGCGTAGCATAATAAAAGGTGAGACAATTAAGGGGTTTGGGGTGGATTTAAGTGGACCCCATAAATTCAAACATTCAAATATTTATCCATTAATTTCCACTTTAGTTGAAAGTAACCAGTCCACTATGGCTGCATATGATGTGAAAGTACTTTTATCCGTGGACATCAATTTTCGTGGTTTTCAGAAATTTTCTTGTTCCATTGGTATTTAAATCTGTGATTTCAAATTTCTTACATTAAAACTCTAGGAATTATGCATGTATGGGGGTGGGGAAGAGGGGTCATGGTCCTGAATTATCGGCTAAAAATGTCAAATCCTGAAATTTCTGGTCATAAAATGACCCTTTCCTGAATTCCAGAGAAATTCAGAATACTAATCATTCAAACCGCTCATATAGTGTCAATATAGGTGAAAATGCAGTTTTAACAATACTTTGACAGTATTATTCTGCTGTTTTATTTTCCTTTATGACCACATATGCCACATATTATCATTATACTCTTTAATCATGTTAATTACCCGCCTATACATGGGCTTTTAGTTTGCCTTTATCGGAAAAATCAGTCAATTGGTTGCTCATGTTGCACTATGTTACTGATTTTGCTGATAAAATCTTTGAATCCTTTTTTAAGTACAAAGAGTAAATATGTGAGAAAAGATCAATAAGTGAACGAAATACAATTCAGTGTGCATTTGAAATTTGTTCCTACTTAATTTATTTCAGTCTTATGACAAACTTTGAATAAAACAAGGTTACTACACTTAAAGAAGCTAAAGATGATGTTATTTCAATATTACATCTTTATTATACCCCAGGCAACGAAGTTGCGGAGGGTATATAGTTTTTGACTGGTCCGTCAGTCCGTCCGTCCGTCCGTCCGTCATCAAGTGGGTACACTATTTGTCCGGATAACTCCTCCTACAGTTTTTAAGCTAGGAAGTTTTTATTTTGCAGGTTGATTGTGCACATAT
>MJUU01051440.1:0-39823 GCA_002080025.1 Modiolus philippinarum | reverse complement strand
CAAACTACACATTGTTGAACTTTGTCATTTTTATGCATTATATTGCATATAGGGTACACCATTTGTCCGGATAACTCCTCCTACAGTTTTTAAGCTACATGTAGGAAGATTTTATTTTGCAGGTTGATTGTGCACATATCAAAGATGTGCATACTACTTGGATTTTGATTTTTGATAATTTTTCAGCAAACTACACATTGTTGAACTTTGTCATTTTTATTCATTATATTGCATATAGGGTACACCATTTGTCCGATAACTCCTCCTACAGTTTTTAAGCTAGGAAGTTTTTATTTTGCAGCTTGATTGTACACATATCAAAGATGTGCATACTACTTGGATTTTGATTTTTGATAATTTTTCAGCAAACTACACCATGTACACATTGTTGAACTTTAATTTTTATGCATTATATTGCATATAAGGTAAACCATTTGTCCGGATAACTCCTCCTACAGTTTTTAAGCTAGGAAGTTTTTATTTTGCTGGTTGATAGTGCACAAATCAAAGATGTGCATGCTACTTGGATTTTGATTTTTGATAATTTTTCAGGAAACTACACATTGTTGAACTTTGTAATTTTTATGCATTATATTGCATATAGGGTACATTATTTGTCCGGATAACTCCTCCTACAGTTTATAAGATAGGAAGTTTACAGGGTACTCAATTTGCCCGGATAAATCCTGCTACAGGTTTTAAGATATTTTACAGGATGATTGTTCATCTGTAAGAGATGTGCAAACTACTTGGATTTCAATTTTTTGATAATTTTGAGATAATGCAGGAAAATCCTAAATGTGGGGGCGTGGGGTACATGTATGTGAGCTTGCTCACTAAGGTTCTTTAATTACACAAGAATGAAACTATTTTAAAGGTGAAAAAAAAAAAATCAACAATGATTATTAATTATTTGCAAATATTGTCTAGTATATCATTTAAAGAACATTTTGAATGTCTCACCAGAAAAATAAAGTATTGTAACAAACTTTAGAAAAAAGTTATTAAGTGTAGAATGTTTCTGAATTCTCACAATTGCATTCATCACGTAGAAATGCAGAATTGGTCTTTTATTGAATAAAACAGAATCTTGGATACATATGTACTTTATATTCTGATTTTCCGGTGAAAAATCATAGAAGGCGATCCTGGTAACTATATATCCTGAATTCATGGTGATAAAATGTTCCCTTTCCCGGATCACGCTTGATTTTAATCTTGAATTCCCAGTCAAATTTTCATCAAATCCTGAATTCCCTTTAAAAAAATGTCCTACCCCGGCGTCCTGGAAAGGTCTTCCCGACCCTCATGTATATGCATTTTGTTAGGAAGTTGAATTTGTGGCTGTAGCAAACCACGAAATCCACAAAAATTTGAACCACGGGCGCAATAGTACTTTCACAGTAGACGTACAAATGTATACATGTACATTTGTACATGAACTAGTACATTTGCACCGATAGATGTCACATGTATTGAAAAATTACAGTGTATTGCATTGGTAATTGCAAAAATAACAACAATGTAGAGATGTATATATAAATATATATATAATTACTGATACTGATTTAAAGCCATGGAAAACTACTGTATTTTTCCCAGTGTTTTACAATAGCAGCTACACCTCATTTACATGTTTACTGTACACTTATGATGGAGGTTTCCATTCACGTGGACATTTCTTTTTATAAGATAACATTTGATGTGCACGTATCCCAAAACAAAGTTCAGTCTGTGCCAAAAAATTTTTTCATTCTAGTAAGGTCCCTTGTTGTACTAGAATAGAATAGAATAGAATAGTTTTATTTTTTCCAATTATAGGGCCCACAAGGGCATACAAATCAAGATTTCAAACATACAACAATTTTCAATAATTATAAAAAAAAAAAAAGACAAAGTAAAGTAGTAAACAACCACCAGATACATTGAGAGCCAGCTGTGACCATTACGTAAAATATTGATATAAACACACATGCAGTTAACTTAAATTTAAGTAAAATTCATTTGAAACTATTAAGTTGACATAGTGAAATAAGTCTTAGATCAAATACATTTTGTTTTGCTTTCTCTCCATATCTGAAAAATATCATCAATGTATTTGCAAAGAGAGATGATAAAATTTGTGTCTTCATTATTCATTATCCAAATAAATAAATTCAGCTGGTTAAGTGTATTTAAACTTGGATATTTAATAATTAAATCTTGTAAAAAATTATTACGACAGTTTTCATACAGAGGGCATTCTAAAGTAAAATGCACCTCATCTTCAACAGTACTAAGATCACAATACTGACAGAGCCTTTTACCTCTGGGTATGGATTCAATTTTACCTAGATCGTTCATTTTTCTTTCATGACGACCGGTTTCAATTCTTAAGGTATGGTTACTTAATCTAAACTTGGCCAAAACCTTAAGATTATTATACTTTAAAATAGATATGTAATTTTCAATTTCAAATGAAGATTTGAATTTGAAATATGTACTAAGTTTGCCTTTATCTGTTAAATACAGCGATCTTATTTCGCTCCATGTGTCTAAAAAGTTTTTTTTAAGACATTTTTTCAAGGAGACTTTAAATCGTACTTTATTCCATCTCTTACAATTTTGTAAGTCAATATCTAATTTTTCACTGAAAAAGCACAGGTTCGAATACCATGAGTTTTGTCCCTTGTTAATGTCATGTAAGTGTTTATATTCTATGAAAGCATTTTTTAATAAATCTGTTGGTGCTTTCTCTAGTCTATACCAATACATAAAAAACTGTTTCAACATATCAATATATAATGGGTATCTTCCAAGGTCAGTAATCACTCCAATATTTGTACACAATTTTGTTACTCCCAAAATATATTTGCTAAATTTGAAATTTAATTTCTCAATCTCCCATTCCTTAAAAATGTCAAAGAGGGAAAGAGATCTTCTTTTGGGTGTTATATTAACAATACTCCAATTTTCACACCCATATAGGATAATAGGTTTAATACAATGATCAAATAAATGTAAATAAGTTTTAACACTGGGATTTGAAGATTTCAAATCCCTATAAAGTTTGAAACATGCTTTCATACTCTTCTGATACAATTGTTTTCTTGCTTCATTTGTACTAGCTCGAACTCCATTAATCACTAGCCCATCCACCTTAGGTTAGTGGCTTCAAATTTTTAATAGCCCGAGACTGATTTTACTAGTCTTTGGCGTAGGGCTAGTGGCTAAAGGCACAGACTGAAAGTTATAACCATGACAATTTGTATATCTTTTCCCCATGTATTTCTTGACATTAAGAAAGAAGGGGCCGATAACAAATCCTTACAATAACCTTTGAGTCCCTAAATTCCCAATTGCAAGAGAATAAATTCTTTAATTTTGAGCCATGCGGAAAATGCCAATGCAAATTTTGAATAAAATGGCTGAATTAGGCCTCCTGATAAAGGTCATCGACTTTGTTGTGGCTTGTGTACAAATATATATACAATGTACATGCTGTATATAAGAACTGACCAATGTGGACCTTAGTTTTCTCCTGGCATTGGTTACTTGCTTTGAAGTAAATATAACTACATTTGTACTTACATGTACATTGTACTTAAATAAAAATAGAATTATGATTTTAATTCATACATATAAAAGATTACCCAAAACACTGGTATTACATGCATTTATGTCAGTATGTTCAAGGCCAGCTATCAATAGTTTAAATAGTAGAATAAGGTGGTCCCCTGCAAAAAAGGGTGTTTTTTTTTGTCAGGTCTGGGCTGTATTCAAGATGACTGAAAGCAGGAACATGAGGAAACATAGTTTTTAACATCAGACCCTGTGGGGAAAAACATCCAGAGATCTCTGAAGCTACCGAGCTAATTGGAACCAAACTTTGCTACAAAAGTATTCATGTGGTCCCCTACAATAGTATTAATGTGGTCCTCTACAACAAAGGTATTTTTCAGCTCAGGCTGATTTGAAGATATACATATACATGCATATGTAGACCCTAAGGTCTTCTCATCTAAGCTTCTTGGTATATTGGAATTATAAGTTTTAACTTTGGCCCCTTTTCTATAAACTGACTATATACTGTATATGTTATTCAAGGTCCAGGTGAGCCATACAGGCTCTTGAGAGCCTCTTGTTATAGAATTAAACTGAGATAAAGAAGCCTGAGACTTATATATGGTTTTATATACTAGTAGGTCTCTGAAGACACTTCTAAAAATGCTATATAATCAAATTATTCTTGAAAATAGAGTTGGAAACTCTGCACTTTAAAATCATGATTGTGCACATGTGTTGTGGCTTCACGTGTTGATAATATTACATAATAGTACAAACAAATAAGTTTATATTTATGTATAGACTGAATGTCATTGAATGTAAAAAGCATGTATTATTTTAGATTAAATGAGTTATAATGTGCAGCATGTTTTCAGAACGAGGAAATAATATTAGGGAGGATATTAATTCTGTTGAAGCTAAATTTCGTAAACCTTCACTTTCTTTTGATGTAATTCATATATTTGCTGGAGGGTATGTTTACAAACGTATACTTCAGATCTGTCAGGTTTTGAAAATTTTGTCAAAACTTTCGAAGATCAGAATATCAATTAAAAAAAAATCAGTTAATCTTAATAAAGTAAAGGTGCATTTCATACAATATGACAGACTTGACAGGTCTGACTGATATAATTTAAGAATGTAAGATTTTTCATACATATAATTTTTTTTCCAGAGTATTACATGTATTTAAGGAATGGCTCCATAAACTCAATTTTTGACTAAATAAACCAAAATTAAATCCTAGTCATTCGACAATTACAATGCAGCGGTATACAGGTACTATATAAGTATTTTTATTCGGTTTCCATAAATACCACAATTTCCAGGGTACTTAAATTCATGGTTTCGAAATGTAAACATTGAAACTCTAGGAAAAAATACATTTCGTTTCAAACTTAATTTTGTGGTTTTAAAGAAACACCAAATCCACGAAAATTGGAACCACACGAACAATAGTACTTTCACAGTATATAAATACTAAAAAAATGGAATTGTTTTGTGAAAATTCCCTTTGTGATGTCACATAAACAACAGCATTTTGTTAAACTTTTTAACCAATCAGAAAATGTCCTACATGTACATTCAAAATTAACTTATTAACTTATTACTCGTGAGATTTGAGTGTAATTGAAGAAGCAAAACAAAAACTAAAATTTAGTTGCCCTTTTAATGCATTTGGTTGGCATTTGCATACATGTTTATATTTGGTTTATATTTTTCTCTTTATTTATACATGTGTCCAGTCACGTGTAGTTTCACCTAATATGAAGGTCACGGTAGAATAACAACTTGTTCATGTTTCTATGAAGCTATAGGTAAGTTACAGGTCATGATCAAGTTCAATGTTTGCTGACAAAGTTGTTGACATTATTGGTCTGTATAGAAAGAATCAGTGGCAGTCAGGAAGCAAAAAGGGGGGATGCATTGGTTCAGAGTTCATTATTTAATGAAGCCAGTATAAAAAAACTTCTGTACTCCATAATAAATTATATCAAAATCATTTCAAGAAATTTAAACAATGAAAGGCAAATGAGACAAAGTTCCTACAACATGTACAAATACATGTAAAAACCAAGCAATGGAACAACATTTTTACTGTTGATTTAAAAATAAATTGTCAACTTGCTCAAGGACAAGTCACCAATAAATATTACTTGCCCTTCCTAAAATCAACTTGCTCTTCCACATTAAGAGGTGAAGGTAAATAAAATTTCAACTTGCAAAACAGACAATGTCAGCATCAAATTTAACTTGCCCTCAGTGCACAGATTTTACTTGCCGACCGCTTAAATTGTACCCTGTTGTTCTTCAGGCCTCTGTATTAACTTTTATTTGGATATGTCCATTTGACAAGTTAAATTAAGATTTACTTGTCCAAAATGAATTGTCACTTGTCCAAACAGCGCAGAATTTCATTTTTGAATTTTTCACTTGTCCTGTGGGCAGATGGTCCTAAAGTTTATCTGTCCGATTCCAATGATGACTTTTAGGGACAAGTCGGACATGCCTTATTACCTGTATGTATTATTCAAGGTCCAGGTGAGCAATACAGGCTCATGAGAGCCTCTCGTTATAAAAACTGATTGAGATAAAGAAACTGGAGACTTATATATATGGTTTTATGTAGATCCCTGAAGAAACTTCTAAAAATGCTATATATATATCAATAAAGAGGGATACCACACTTTTAAATAATGATTGTGCACATGTGTTGGAGCTTCACGTGTTGATAATATGACATAATAGTCATGATAGTACAAACAAAAATAGGTGAATAATTATATATAGACTGAATGTCATTGAATGTAAAGCAGTAAGGTATTATTTTATTTAGATTAACTGAGTTATAATGTGCAGCATGTTTGCAGAACAGGGAAATAATGTTGGGGAGGATATTAATTCTGTTGAAGCTAAATTTCGTAAACCATCACTTTCTATTGATGTAATTCATATATTTGCTGGAGGGTATGTTTACACAAGTGTGCTTCAGATCTGTCAGGTTTTGAAAATTTTGTCAAAACTTTCAAAGGTCAAAAGAAAAAAAAAAGTCGGTTTACCTGGATAAAGTAAGGGCGAGTCTCATCCAATATGACAGACTTGACAGGTCTGGCTTCATCATGTATATTAAAATATGCAGCCTAATATACATTGTAATTTTAGATTTTTCATTAAAACTAATTTTTATTCACATATGTTCAAGAGTCTTATTCACTTATAACTTGCAACATGAACTGCTGGAGCATAATTGAAGAAGTAGAACCAAAACTGAAATTTAATGGTCCTTATAATTTGCATGTTTCTTAATTTGATATAACACGTGTCCAGTGTGTAGTCACGTGAGCACTTTTTTTTTAAAAGTATCACCAAATATGATAATAACTTGTTCATGTTTCTATGAAGCCATATGTCAGTTACAGGTCATGATCAAGTTCAATGTTTGCTGACAAAGTTGTTGACATTATTGGTTTATCATGTTATCATGGTTATAGAAAGAAGCAGTGGCAGTCAAGATGGAAAGGGTGGTGTATTATACACTGCCTTCATTATTTAATGAAGCCAGTATAACAA
Organism: Modiolus philippinarum; assembly: GCA_002080025.1. Taxonomy (NCBI): domain Eukaryota; kingdom Metazoa; phylum Mollusca; class Bivalvia; order Mytilida; family Modiolidae; genus Modiolus; species Modiolus philippinarum. The sequence continues at coordinate 32,707 of MJUU01051440.1, read as the reverse complement.
TCAAAGCTCCAATGGAGCTGAATCTCGAAGCCCTGAATATCTACACGTGGCAAAACTTCTTAGTCATCCAAAAAACTGCTGCATACGTCTGTATGTACATTGTATTAAGTTATCCGTAATACGTGAAAATAATTGGATTGTGTGATTTCGCATGTCGATTTCATTGCTATAAATATATGCAATACACTGTCACAGGTAAACAAATGTTATTTTCATCTTTAACAAATTACTGCACGACAGGTTCGTTGAATCGAGACGCAATATAATAAAAAGTAATTTGATAAACATGCATATTGTTTTCAATTTAACATAACAACACCGTATTCAACTCAAGAAAATGAAGAAATATAACTTAAAAACACAATGTGTACGATTTTGAAAGAAACTTGTGAACCATATTTTATCGGAAGCATGAAGATCATCTTTTAGAGCTGTTAATAGGCTTGAAGCCTCACATGATTTTTTCTTGAGAATCACATGCACCTTAACTTCCTGTCTTCAGTATGAATTTAAAAAAAAACAAAAACACAAAAGCAAATTATTAAAACAAAAAATTGTTATAATTTATTATGGAGTACAGACATTTTTATCTGGAAGCCATGAAATGGCTGGAGAGATGTTAATATGACGACATAAAAAATGAACCAAGTTTCCATTGTTAGAAAGAATTAACTGGAAAATTAAAGGCTCATCTATCTACTATAATTTGAAAAACAAATCAATTCAATTAAAGGAATAGACAATGAAAGGCACATGAGACCAAGTCTCTTCAATCAACATCAAAACAATATATTTATTGTTGCTCTTCATCTTGAAGTCACTATATGAGACCTTATAAAATGGGTTTGACAAATACAAAAAAAAATTTAGGTAGACAATACAATTGTACCCATAAAACAATACTTCAGTTAACAAATAGACTATGGAGTCTAGGATGATGCTTATTTCGCTGAACTTGATTACTCTTTATTTAGGGGCCAACCCGTTGGGTGTGGGGTTTCCTTACCGTTCATTGAAGATCTTATCATGCTTATGGTGGCTTTGAGTTGTTATTACTCCCCTTTGGGTCGTTGTCTCTTTGACACATTCCCCGTTTCCCTTCTTTTTCCTATTAAATTTATTATCCCCTCGTCCAGTGGAGTTGGGGAGGGGATATAGCATCTCTCCTGGCCATCTGTCTGTCTGTCCGTCCATCCGTCTGAGTGTCCGTTCGTTTGTCCGACCTCAGGTTAAAGTTTGCGTTAAGGTTCATATCAAATTACATATGGCACATCAATCATCTTTGGTCAGTGGATGTGTCATGGAGAGTGATGCTGCTTCAGATGATAATTGGGTCACTCTGACCTACATTTTATGCTTCAATGACTCAGGTTAAAGTTTGCGTTAAGGTTCATATCTGAGAAAATACATGTGGCACATTAATCATCTTTGGTCAGTGGATGCATCTTGGAGAGAAATTCTGCTTTTGAGAATATTTTGAAATTTAAATGGATTTGGAAATTTAATTTCTACAGGCTGACATTTCTGACTGCTCCCATCTTGTTAAATTTGCAATACAGTGCTCCCTAATTATACTGCCCCTCTTAAATGACAGTCCACTGACTTATCCCTAACCACTGCAATTGACATTTTAAAAAAAAAATGTATACATGTAGTTTCTATGTAATTTATTCCAGCAATATATCGCCATCTTCACTTATCACCAAATTTTTCTGTCCGAAGGTTGCAATATAAAGAGGGTGCACTGTATTTGGAATATAATTGTTGGATCTTTATTTGTCATATATTATCTTTGAAAATCGCATTGACGAACCATGACATTCCACTTCTTGAGGAACCTTGGAATTCCAATACTTGATGAACCTGAAAAGTACAAGTCTTTGAGATTCAAACTTCATACAGAAAAAAAACAAATGTATTCTTTATTTGTCATCAATTAACTAAGGGGACAATCATTTGATTTTCAGGGGGAGGCTTGGGTGATTTTGCGTAGAAAAATAATTTATTCACATTTGCAACAAAAAATTTATCCTTCAAATAGAATTAAATTAATTATTCTTATGACAATTAAATAGGATAAAAATATTTATTTAATGTAACTAAGATAAATTATTTATTTACAAAATTGCCCAAACACCCCCCCCCCCCCTTGAAAATCAAATGGTTGTCCCCTAATTATATGTAGCAAACAAAATTAGCAATGATCTCTTGACATAATGACACATCAGTTTTCAATGGTTAGTCTACTTATTGCTTCAACAGATGATAAGGCCACATCAATTTAATCAATAGATTCTCATCCCCACCTGCCCCATTTTTTCTAAGCTCAATTTTAGTGAAAATCAGTAAAAAATATAGAACAAAAACCTCCCACCCGCCCCAGGTTTTTTGTTACAGGTGGACGAGAATCTACAAATAAACTTGATTGAGGGCCTAACAATTACTGACTTTTAATTTCCACATGAACATGTACAGTTCATTCCTATAATAAAACCTCTCAAAACATACATGTATATAACTGTAAGGTCTGCCCTTGACGAGTTAATGATTGACTGAAGAATTAGATGACACTTTCATCAAGAGACAACATCAAACATTGACTTTTAAAACATACTGTAGAAAATATTATGACCCAATTTTTGCTAAAAAATTCTCTGACCCACTCCCTGTCTATTAAAAAAAAATAGCATTGGTCAGCAAATTTTGTCACTAAAGTGAAAAGGATATGAAAGAAAAACATTTTCTGGCCCGCAGAGAGGGCTAAAATTAAAATTCCTGGCTTGGGGAAAAAATTGCAGGACCCTAGAAAATGCCCAATCTGCTTGTACTTCTAAATTTCAAAGGACCAATCCAGCCAATGGCCAGTAAAAATCCATTTGGCAGGGTCAATTTTTGTGACTTTTTGGATAAGAAATATTAAAATTTTTCTTTTATATCTATAAATACATTAATACATGTGACCAGACACGTGTATTGTGTTAACAATTAAGGGGTCATTATATAGGTAACAGGTCAAATATGAAGTTGTTTATTGAGTCCTGTTCAGCATGTCTGCTGCCTTAGTGAATAAATATTTCATCTTATTTACATAATGCTAATAGTGCAACATGTTTGCTGAACAGGGAAATAATATTAGGGAGGATATTAATTCTGCAACGACTGAATTCCGCAAACCATTATTTTCTGTTGATGTAATTCATATATTCGCTGGAGGGTATGTTTGCAAATATTTCAGATTAGATTTTTTATGCAAAAGATTTTGTCAAAATTTTCATAGATCAAAGGAAAACAAGTTTAGTCAAGGACTAGTCTTAAGACTTTACACAGGTCTGGCTTCATCTGTGATGAGCTTAATATGATTTTATATTTTTCATTAAAAAGGAGGTTGTAACCTAATTTTAGATGTAGACTATGTTATTAAGATCCTAAACATAAATAAAAACTAAAATTGTGGTGCATTCATATTACTAAAGTATATATATTGACCAAGCTGATAGCTATGAATTTTTGTCCCATACAGCATGTACAGTACAATGTAATTCCAATTTTGTTGCAGAAAAATTTTACTCATTGGAGAATATTTTAAAAGCAGATACATTCTTAGAATATAAAAAATATCTGTAGCATGATGTATGAACTTGAAAATATTTGATTATACATGTACTCCAAAACAGTAAAATTATAGGAATTACTTATACATTTAATTAGTTAAAAATTATAAGGTTTATTTTTTTTCCCTATACTACATTCATGTACTAGTACTTATCATTTACACACGTGTTCAGGCAGTTCAGTCACGTGTACTGTGTTATGGTCACCTGATATGATAGTTCTATGAAGCTATGGGTCAGTAACAGGTCAAGTTCAAAGTTGTTTACTGGCCTTAGTTGTTAAAAGAAAGATTGTTTTTACTTTTCACCTATATGTACTAAGTGTCACAAAATTCAGAAAATAGCACCAATTGAAAACTAATAATTTATTTTAAGCCCTGTTTTGTTTGAGTAGAACAGTTGTTGTGAAGATGCACAAAGGAGGAGGATGGTTCACAAAGGCAATACACATGACTTTATAATTTTAATGTACTTGATGAAGCAAACATAAAAAAATTAATGTTATACTTTATATTTTTTCTTCTTTTTGGGATATTAGATATAAGACATTGAAACATGTGACTCATTTGTATACAATTATAAGAAATGTGTTCACCTACATGTGATGTACAGGCCAAGTATACTAGTACCTAAGTGTTCATGCGTTTGACTTGTGATTGGTAAATGTTACAAATTTTTAATTGGTTTATATGTCTGTAACCCAATTATTGAACACAGACATTTTTTCTATTGTTAATCCTGTAGATAGGATTTACAAGCATTTGTACTTTAATTTTAAAAATAATTCATTGACAAAGTTTCCATGTAGAGTAAGAACAAAGTGGGATCATTCAAGATGAATTACCTCTATAATTATAATTTATGTCCTTTTCGGAAAGATGATAAGAAGTTTATAAACGGAAAAACTATGGTTTTTCGTGCACAGCTCTTTCATAAACTCTTCAAACAAGGTCTTCCCAGATAACCATAGATTGAAAAATTTGAATACCCAGGCTGTCCATTTCACCAAAAGCCCACATCAAACTTACAGCCATAAAACATAGGCTCGATCTGCCCAGAATTCTAATAACTAAGAATATGCATTCAAGTTGTAGTATAACTACAGATCAGATTATAGGAGACCAACTTGCTAAGATGACTTTTTAGGGAAAAAAATGCTTCTAGCACTTATACACATTAATGCCATAATGAAAAAAATATCCTAGATTCTCATCCCAGCCTGCCCCAATTTCTTCACTCGCATCAAAATTTTATTATTTTTTAAATTTTTGCTTATTTGGGTAAATTTCTTTTAAAATGACAGCATTTTTTCAGAAAATGTGATAAAAAATATCAAATAAAAATCCCCTTCCTGCCCAAAATTTTGAGAAGAAATAAATGAGAATCTAATAATTATTTTATTATGGCCTTAATTCAATTTCTATTTTGCTTGTTTTTCTAATTCATTGTCCTGTTGACATTTCAGTGTTGGTGGTACTGTTGGAGCCATTGCAACATGTCCGCTGGAAGTGGTAAAGACTCGCCTTCAGTCCTCAGTAGCACAATTTCATCCTGCGTACATTCAATCTCATACAACTACTTATGTTCCCCGAACTGTTGTTCCTAAAATACAATTATATAGTACTAGTGCAGGGACTATATCTGCTGAAGCTCATATATTACAAAATGGATACCGTCACACAAAATCACATGTTAGTCTTCGGCATTGTTTCAGGTAAGATGGAATGTTTATTTGTATCTTGTATGTTTTATTGTTAACATAAAAAACATTAATGTTGTCAGAAGTATTTACTAAGTATGTCAAGGTCACTCATATCATCAATTTTCTAACACAAGAATGCTTTGATGATATACATTTGTACAATTTATATAATCTGCCAAGGTCGACTGTAATTTGTTGTAAAAAGTTTGTACAGTCTAACTTTGTTTTATTGATACCACTTAATTTTTGCTGTATTAATTTTGGCAGTATGAGGCTGAAAATATCACGGATATACCTGTCAACTTTTGAAAAGTGCCTCACCTGAGATTTGCAAAAAATTGTCAAAATTAAAAGATCAAAGGAATCTGCTGCAAAATTGTCTAAGCTTCTCGCTAGTCTCACACAGATCCCGTCTGATTTATAGTCCCAAAGTTTTTATAGGTTCATGTTGTTAATGATCAGTATTTTTGTCTACCTTTTTTACCTGATAGTTTATGGTGCCATGAATAGATCAGATTATGCTTAACCTTCCAAAGCATCTGATGATACGTCAATTTTGTGGAGATTCACACAATTGTGGCATTTCTATTTATCTTTGTTTATTTGTTTGTCCTTGTCACATACATGCTGTTTCCATTTCTATTTCATCTGATTTGCCCTTTTTGGATGATTGTAGAATTTGGTTTTTTTGCCTTTTTGCTTCAATATTTTTTTGTTATGTTTCAGAAAAAAATGCATAAGTATTGTATGGTAATTATAGACATGATAGAAATTTTGGGAAAGTGGTCTTTGAAAATTTTTAGCAATACATCATCATCGATCAGTTACATGTTGTATGATTTGGAAAATTAAAAGTAATTAAAGCCAAAATATCAGAGATATGTAAGATATAGTGCTGAAACATGAATGCAAACTTGACTACTTCTCTCTTCATTGTAGGCACATATTACAAACAGAAGGAGTAAACGGGTTATTTAAGGGGCTTGGTCCAAACTTAGTTGGTGTAGCTCCATCAAGGTAAGTAAAATTGATTCACATTCTGTCAAATACAATACAGTTCAATGAAATATCAGGAATAGCATTCACACAAACACACAAATAGAGTCTACCTAATTTTCGTTTTTAGCTCACCTCACGAAGTGAGGGGGGCTTATGTGATACCTCTAGCGTCGGCGTCCGCGTCCGGTTAGGAAGAATGGTTAAAGTCCATTCCTGCTTACTGACATGCCCCACATCAACTATATTGGTATGCCTGATGCACTTTGGGATGACGACTGGAATGCATGCTTTGGATGCTGTCTCTGACCTACATTTTACGCATGAGTGACCTGGTTAGGAAGAATGGTTAAAGTCCATTCCTGCTTACTGGCATGGCCCACATCAACCATATTGGTATGTATGATGCATTTTGGGATGACAACAACAATGCATGCTTCGGATGCTGTCTCTGACCTACATTTTATGCATGAGTGACCTGGTTAGGTAGAATGGTTAAAGTCCATTCCTGCCTACTGACATGGCACACATCAACCATATTTGTATCTATGATGCATTTTGGGATGACAGCAACAATGCATGCTTCGGATGCTGTCTCTGACCTACATTTTATGCATGAGCGACCTGGTTAGGTAGAATGGTTAAAGTCCATTCGTGCTTACTGACATGGTCTACATCAACCATATTTGTATGCATGGTGCATTTTGGGATGACAACAACAATGCATGCTTCGGATGCTGTCTCTGACCTACATTTTACGCATGAGCGACCTGGTTAGGTAGAATGGTTAAAGTCCTTTCCTGCTTACTGACATGGCCCACATCAACCATATTGGTATGCATGATGCATTTTGGGATGACAACAACAATGCATGCTTTGGATGCTGTCTCTGACCTACATTTTATGCATGAGTGACTTGGTTAGATAGAATGGTTAAAGTCCATTCCTGCTTACTGACATGGCCCCCATCAACCATATTGGTATCTAGGATGCATTTTGGGATGACAACAACAATGCATGCTTCTGATGCTGTCTCTGACCTACATTTTACACATGAGTGACTTGGTTAGGTAGAATGGTTAAAGTTCATTCCCACTTACTGACAATGCCCCTTAGCAACCATATCAGTATGTATGATGCAATTTGGGATGACAACAACAATGAATGCTTTGGATGCAGACTGTAAACTACAATTTATGCATGACTGAATCTGTTAAAAAGATTCCTGTTTACTGACATGTGCAACATGTGACAATGCTGCACAACAAGGTGAGCTAAGCAGGCTGTGGCTGCTTTCTATGTTTTTTATGACCTGGGCATTTTTTCACCTCCTTTCACCTTCCTTTAAAATTTGTCATTGAATATTGTGTATCATGGAAAATAAAGAAGATTTACTATTAATGCGTGTTCACCATTACTACTAAGTAAATTTTAAAAGACCTTCAAAATTGTGCTATTCTATCAGACCTGACCTCACAGAAAGCTTAAAAACATCCCCTTGTCATGCTTGTGCCAACTTGTGTAGTAATTAATTATAATGACTGTATTGAAGAAGCCATGAAATTCACAACTTTGTATATTTATGAGATCGAGGATCAGGGGGGCATATTGTTTTTGTCCTGTCTGTATGTCTGTGTGTCTGTCTGTGCGTCCGAAACTTTAACCCTGGCTATAACTTTTGAACTGTTTATACTTTCATACTTTCATACTTGACATGTGCATAGGACTAGTCAAGAGGAACATAAATGTTAAAAAAAAATTAGGTCAGGTCAAAGGTCAAGGTCACAGAGGTCAAAAAGGGGTGAAATTAGTTGTTTTCACATATTTGACTAGAATCCTTATTATTTATCCTATTGAGACAGGGTTTGTTTTATGTTATTTCTAATAAAATTGCGCAACTGTAGTATGCAGACAGATTTGAGGTACCATTTACCACTTTTGAGAAACAAGAGGCCCAAAGGGGGACAAATGAAAAAAATTGAATTAATTTTTTGTCCGATCTTGGTGCATTATATTTTTGCAGGGTTTCTTACAGCATGTTTAAACAGATACATTTAACAATTAAAACCATTTCAATAAACAATAGGCCCTAAGGGGCTTCATCTGTTTCCGAATAAAGGGGATTAATTGTTTTTTTTTATGTTAATAAACAACATTTTAACTATGTGGGCTGACTTTTAATACCTGTCAAGTGTATAGGTCTTGTCATGAGGAACATATATATGCAAAAAATTAGGTCAAAGGTCAAGGTCACAGAGGTCAGAAAGGGGTAAAATTGGGTATTTTCAATATTTTACTGTAGAATCTGGGGGCATATGTTGTGTTTCACAAACACATCTTGTTATTTGGACTTTTATTGTAAACAATAAACATGATAAATGTCAAAACAAATAGAAATATGCTATAAGGTCTAGGGAAATGAGTTGCATTATTTTCTGAAGAAGAATGTACTGAGCTAAATTATTTTACTGCAAATCATACTAGTCATGCTAGTATATATGTGAGTTGGGCCATTGGGCCATTAGTTATTTGTCTTATATTTTTTACTCAAAAGGATACCCCACACTAATGTTTAAAATTCATATTTAAAGACCTCTTTCCTTATTTTAGATTTTCTAAATGTACTTGCTTAAATATTTCATTAGAAATACACACCTGAAGGTTATAGGAAATTGACAAGATTTTATCTACAACCACTAAAGATTTTCCCATGATTAATGATGTATGATATGTAATTATATAAGTTATGATATAATAAAGTACCAAAACTTTTCCACATACTTTATGTTTGAGTAATTTTAAAACTTAAAGTCACACCTTTTTTGAATAAATTTGGTAAAATATTGTTTGTTCTTCACATTTGATCACTAACATTTTCAAAATCAAAATCTGACGAAAATTGACGACATGTATCTACGTAGTAGTTCCATAACCTTGATAATGACCTATATATTTACACATTCCTTATAAGATAAATGACAAAGATGACCTTCATATAAATACAAATGAATACACCATACACACACACACTTCTTTCCACATGTATACCATTCCTATACATATTTAAATTGCGATTTATCAAATATCTTGAACACCTATTTTGCAAAAAGGGATTTGTTTATCCCAGTTCATGAAATTGTCATATTTTTACAATATGTACTAGTAGTGACCTTGTGAAGTTACGTAACATATATTATGAAACTCATTGGTTTTGGATTTTCTCAATCTATGGAAATATTCTTTTCTCTCTGAAAAATAAAGTTCATTCAACTGTTCAAAATTGATCATTTAATCAACTACATTATGACCCCATTGAAGGACCCAGACTGGGGGGGGGGGGGGGGGCACTCAGGGGGTTGGAACACTATGTTTGCTCAAGGTAATTTGAAATTTTGTTAAGATTTTAGGCAAAATTGACAAAAATATTTTTAAAACAATCGTTTGGAACCTTTTTTGTGTGGTGAGTGTGATAACTAAGATGGCACAACTGAACCTTGTTTAATGAAACTTTTTGTTTTGGAATTTTTTTCAAATGTCTTGATTGTAGCTCGTCATAGATGTATACAATGTAGAGGTTTTGTTATGCATATGTCTGACATGAAGAGTAAAAAGAGTTACCAAAACAAACCAAAAAAAAAAAATGAAATTTCCAAACCATGACATTCTTTTCTCATATTGATATATGGGACATTTTCAAAAAATGTCCACTTTTGCCCACTGAAAAAACACAGAAATAAATTTCCTCTTTCAAAAATGAGAAAAATGTTTTTTGTAACGATATTTTTTGAAGTATCTGGAACCACAGATAATTAAGTACTAGATAACAATAAAATACATCAACAAAATCACTAGTAAAGCACTACAAGCATACTTTTAACGTTTGTGACAGAAAATTATGAAAATATGCAATATTCAATTGTCAAATTCAAACGGAAAAACCATGCAATAGGAAATATCATTTAAGCATCTAAATTATTCAGTATGGTATCAAGCAGATAAAATTTCTGTACAGATTTTTGTATAAAAATTGAAAAAAATTTACAAAAATGTCCACTTTGCAACGGTCCACTTCGCAACATTTTTGTCCTCTTCGCAACATTTTCGAGGAGTGAATGACGCCGTTACGTAGTGGACATAATCACACATTTAGCTGTCAAATGCGGATAAAACCTGCTACTCTTCTTCTTGTTTTTATATTAATTGCCAGCACGCATGCATCAGAATTATTGCAATTTATTCTTATAAATTTTTGTGGTAGAGATGCACCAGTATGTCCAATATACTAAGAGGTTTTGTCCACTTCGCAACGTCCTTATAGCGTTGCGAAGTGGACCGTTGCATAGTGGACATATTTATATGTTACTGGCGATTTCTTCTTTGTCATGTGTCCTAGAACCACAATTCAACAATTACCGTACAATGCACAAGGTTAGTTATGATTATTATGAATTTCATGATTTTATGATGAACATCTCTTGGAAATATTGACCGTTGGGTAGTGGACAAGAAAAAAAATATGGTGTCAACTGTGCCAACAAATTCAACCACCAAAGAGTAATGGGATGTATCATATATGTTCTCTGCTAGTTTACAGAGAAATTAGTAGCTCTGTTGACTATTTAGCGTTTGCCTTGCGAAGTGGACATTTTTCTATGGACGCCCATTAAAAACTGATTTGAGAAAATTTGTTACAACTACTCCTCATGAATGAACTCTTTTTTAATTGATTAAATGTATTTCAAATAGATAACAGTTAAAAAATGGCAAACAAAACCAAGCAAATTATACAAAAATGGGATGTTTGCAGATATTTGTTAGTATGGGACAAACGTTTTTTGCTGTTTTGGGGCACTTAAGTCAAAAATATTCAAAGATGTCCTATTCAAAACTAAATAAAATATTATGTCGATTGTCGAGCAGAAGCTGTATTTACCAACAGCAAAAAAGAAAATAGAAAAATGTTAAAATTCAAAGAAAAACATTTACTGGACAGATAAATTGACTTTTTTTGAAAAAGTCCCATGTATATGTATCATTCTTTTATTTGTCTCTTCAGCCTGGCTGAACTTAAGGGTCATATATTTTAAAAGAACAATTGGTTGTGTACATTGTATTATCAAAAATATTTCATTCATGAGACAGGTCGCAGGTAACAAGGACGAATTAACTAACCTGTATAATTTAATGCATATTTAATAAGCGGATTGACCAGTGATTTAATAAGGACAAAAATTTGTAGTAATTTTCCATTTATTTAATCCTTTTACAATTTTAGATTAAGGAACTAGAGATAAGACCAGCATAATTACATGTTCTAAAATATATAAACAAATAATAGGGAAATGGAAATTTCAATGATACATCATGCACGTACCAACCTGACCAAAAGAGATTCTAATTTAAATTTTCAACCTTCATAAAAAAATACCGTATATCATGTATACCTATACTTCACCTGACCAAGGTCCTATATAACAACATTTGCCAAAGATCTGACTCAGCACAGATGCAAATTACCAAAAAATTGACCTGTCCTACTAAAATTTGAAAACCACTAACCCAGGTAGTTACTGAGATATCCTGCTGCTTTGGTTGACAATATAGTAACAAGCTAGTAAAATTATTTGCTGGGCTACTTGATTCTGTTTGCTAGGGACCAAGCGTGCCACTTTGCCAATATTTTGTATGTGCGTACCTGGATCCCTCATGAAGCTGTCCATATTTTTTTCAAGGAATATAAAGTTTTACAAGTGGACATGTCTATTAAGAGGTAAATCCCTACATTTCCTCAAAGTTGATATATATAGCCAATATGAAATGTGTTATTGTTCCTATTGATAATATTGGCACACAGTAATTGGACTTTTCAGTTAAATAAAAGTAATCGGTATTAGTCTCAGTAGAAACTCCCAGACTGAAAAGATATACAATGAGGTCACATCATTTAAATATAGTCTTTAAAAAGTTTTTGAGATAATAATAAATCATTGGTCCAAATATTTGGAAACAAAGAATTACGTACTTTAAAATTATTTGGCTTTTTATCAATGAAGACAAACATGATATTACGGAATGATGTCCATGTTTAAATGATTTCTTTTACTGATATTTTCCCCGTGTTCATATTTGAACTTACATGACTTTTAAATGAACATCATTGAAGCCTTTTAACTCGTTTAAAAATAATTTTTAAATTTACATAACAAAACATAAAAATTTTCCCAAAACATTGGGTTAATTCCACAGAAATAGTCAGAGATTAGAGTACAATGATCTTTAGGTTGAGTATTTGACCCATGGTTGTGAATGGTCTGCTTAATTTGATGTTGTAAAAACAAAACAATTTTTGGAATAGTGTATAAAGTGATCAAATCATAATTTGGTGAATCAATAACCAGTGATACATGTAATGTCTGATGTACATGTATGTGCCACAAACATGACAAATGCATTGGTTTCAGAAATGACAAATTGGATATTGTTTTATTCATAAAATAATGTCAGATTTTCAAAAAAAAAAGAAAAGAACTCTCAGCATGCTCAGAAACTACTACCTTTACACTTTTTTGGGTCAAAAAATCTTATCTAGCCTATTTTTTGTGGTACATGTGTATGATGCAGGGCTGATCTACAAAGGGTATACTGAACTTCAAAGTTATGTTGCCAGTTGGAGGGGTGGAGGGGATTTTTTTGCATTTCCTATCTTTTAACATACCAATATACTATATTTGCATATAAGAAAATATTTCATATTGATAATAAATGTACAATATTATGCAATACATGTAAATGCAGTAAATTCTTTTTGTTCAACATAGAAAAAAATTCCATCAGTAAAATAACATTATTTTATCCCATGTATTCAGCTAAAAAAATCGATGACAATGTATGAGAAGGCCTTGTTATTGATGTTTTCAAATTTTATTTATAAATAGAATATGATTACTTGAATGAATCATGTAGTTGGTCAATTTGTTTACATTAGGGTTTAAGGTCATTGTCTATTTACTATTTATATGAAACAGGATTTTGTAGAAAAAGACTATGTAAACATCTTTGTTTATCACAATAAACAGTATAAGGAATAATTTTTATGGATTTACATGATAATTCATGATTTCTTATTATATATGGCTGTTCCTTAAATGGTGTTCACCAACAAAGAAAAATTCGCATACATGTTGCCAAATGCCTTTGATTAGTCATTTTAAGTGCAAAAACAATGCATTTCTGCAAGAATGATTTCTGAATAATATTTTCACAAAATATGGTAATTAGATAAACTATTAGGGAGCCTGTTATTCAAATAACCACGACTACCCCCTCCCCCATGATAATCAGTTAATCAAGAAACTCATGGGAAGGCTCTCCAATGATTACATCTGCATACAAAAGATAAATCTCAGCACAATGGATCAAAATGAAAACATTTTCTATCAAACAAGAAGCTTCCAAAACAAATGCATAAGATTGCTTCATGTGACTAGAGTCACTAGACTTATAGTGACACCAAATAATTATCTTTTTAACGTTTGCGAAGTCAAGCTATTGTATTTATCTGTTATACTGTATTCCTTATATTAAGCAGCTAGGGCACTAAGAAAATTGAAAAATTTGGGCACAAACCCTATTAATTTCATGTGTTTTCTGTTACTGTATGGACTTTCCATGTGTATCTGTACTTGAATGGAAGTATGGCAATTATAAATTGCCTACAATTTGTTCTGCAGTTGACAGTTTTTACATATACAGTCAGGAGCAGTACAATTAACATATAGCAGGATTTTGAGGGGGCTTAAGGTTTTCAAACAAAATTAAGGCAAGGGTGCATTTATAGTGACAGGGGCTCTTAATATAAGGAATACAGTTGTACAAAGCTATAGTGACTTTGCCTGCATATATTTACTGTCATTAACAAGCTAGCTGACTCTGATTTTAATCCATTGAACATTGTATTTCAGGGCCATTTATTTCTTTTCCTATGCCAACATGAAGAAGTTCCTAAACACAGTTATGAACCCTGATACCCCTCTAGTCCATATTGGTTCTGCAATGACTGCTGGTTAGTATTTAATAATATGACACTAGCTTACATCACAAAATAATCACCTCGTGTATTCCACTTGAAATTCTCTGTATACAAACAATAAACAAGATCAGTCACAGAATGCAATAAAACCTCATTATGACAGATATGGTGCCCATTGTTTTATAAGCCACCTCATCTAAGGCTACAGCTTTTAGAGTGCACTTTGCCAAATATGCCTTTACTTTCTGCATAAAGTTACCTCAACTTATTGTCAAACCCCTTTAATAACGCCAAAAATTTGTCGAGAGAATGGCCACCGTACATTATATTTAGGTTTTACTGTATTTAAAAATCTCTCTATATCTTCACTATCTACGGTATCCAGGAAAATTTTGTAGGCTGGTATAGAAAAAATCCCAGATTGTAATCAACCTTTTGAAAAAACAAGTATTTGTTGGCAAATTATAACTATTGTTTTTTAGTGAAAAATGATATTGTTTTGAAAAACTTTTTAAAAAATAGGAGGAAATTTATTAGAATCTAGGATTTTTTTTATCTGCTAGAGATTCAACAAAAAGTTTGACGTACACAATTTTTGAGAAACAAGGGATAATAGAAAGTTCCTTCTTGTCATGTTTATAAATTTAGTAAAAAGACTGGCACACACATTAAATATGTTGCTATGAGATGGTACTGCTGCAAGCCTGACTTGATAAGATAGTATTTTACCATCTTGAGGGCAAAATATTACTTTCAATACAAAGAGAGAGACTTGCCACAAGACTGACATGTTTAGCCTGTTTATATTTGACAACAGCAAGACCTTGATACATTGAAATTTAACAACAAAACATTAAATGTTGACATATCAAAATATTCAGGTTATCTACATGCACCTTAATTTGAGATAACTTGAATCAATACTGTTGACCTTACAAGGTTGATATTGCAAGGATCAACCGATTGGCAAAACTTTTGCTGAATTTAAATCAATATCTACAACCCGAGCTACATTCTGGTAAGGCTCATTACCTTAGAAGACTGCAAAGTATTCATATCAAACTGAAAAGGTGTCAATTGTACATATGTATACATTGTTGTCTTTTATAAGACCACAGATCAGTTTTAAAAAGTTAGCTTGGGGTATAAATTTTGACTTGGGTTCAGTAAAAATTTTGCCATTTGGTTTTTCTTAGCAATAGCATTACATATAAACATTAAAGATATAAATATAAAATTATGTGTCTTTGTATCACAATCTATTAGAGTAGTGATTGCTAACACATTTCTATATTTTATATTGCAAAAAAGTAACAATAAAAACAAACACATTGATAAAACAATGGTTGGGAACATTTACCCTTAATGTGTAAATATGTTTCTGATTTTTGCATGCTCTTACAATAAAAATCTTTGATCAGAGGAATGTTTGAAATGTTTGTCCACAGTGAAACATTTTTGAGATTTTTCATGTTCTCCATGATTGTGTTTTTGTCCTTTTTAAATTGGTATTTCAATAAAAAGAAATACTAGTATGATAATTTCATGTTTGGATTTGAAATAACTTAATTTTTATCTAGTTTGAATAAATTTAGTTGTAATCATGGTTTTGTATTTGAATGGATTTGGCAGAATTTCAATGAAATTTGTTATGACTACTAGAATATGTACATTCTGTGATAATCTATATCTGTTAGCTTGTGAGTGTGGTTTATTTGTTGACGTAGAGATTATTTAAGTTCTCTATCTACATTAAATAAATTGGTTCAAAATACTCTTCATGTAGGTCACTATTAAAAAAAGATTTTCGTTCTTATGTATTTTTCTCTTATGGTTAATATTGGTTACCATATTTGAATGGTTAATGACATAAAATACCTTTTTAACTTGTGAAGGAGATACGAAAATACAGAACATGTAAACTAAATAATAGACTTAAAAACACCTTACAACTTGTGAAATAAATGTTGCATGTGGCAAATGGGTATCCAAGTTGCTAAAATTTTCTTTCATTTTTTTAATTTTTTTTATTTTTGAGATCAGTCATTTAAAAATACAGGTACATTAACTGCACTTATTTCTTTATATTTGAATATTTAAAAGTAAATTCCCACAGAACCAGATAATGCATATATTATTCAAATTTTCACAAACATGTACATTTGTACAAATGTACTTTAATGTTTAATGTGAAAGTGATTTATGTAGAATCAGGTTGTGCGGGACTTTAATGTAGACCAATTTCTTTAGAAAACTTACATTTAACACTTACATTGTAACAATAAAAATGGTAATTACAAAGTTTGAACTCTAAGGGTAAGTTCAATACATTGCACTTGCAGTGATATACTCCCATTGACCTTCACTGATGTCCAAAATTTTATTTCAAAAGTAAAGATCTAAAGTTCCATTTAAATTTGATATTTCATTTTAAGTGTTTATGCTGAAGAAATTACATTAGACCTTGATATCTTGTCTAAACAATATTTGGATGCAATAGCACACCTGTCAAGGCTCAGGAGAATCACATGTGATTCATGTGAAATTTTATCTTAATTTGTGGCAAATCCCTTTGATTTTTTGACAATTTTAGATAATCTGGCAGGAGGCAATTTTCAAAAACGTGACAGGTCTGCAATAAACATATTTATATTGGACATACTGGTATAAGAATTCTTTATCATGGAGCTCAAGCCATCTTTTGTTCCGAATACATATGCTGTAAGCAAGGTACAACATAAATTATAAACTACTATACAAGTAAAAAGTTATTTGTCTGCAGAATGTAGCACTTACATGTTAGTATACAAAAGTATGCATTTGTTATGTTTGAAGTTATATCTGCTTGCTGCAATTTAAATTGTATGATTTCATATTTCACTTAATTTATACTATGGTTACTTTTTCTAAAATTGTGATTATTGAGATAAACATCAAAATCCTAAATAAAAAAGTCTTTTCAGAAAACATGTATCCAGATTTTCCTGTGAAGTATTGAAAGCTATTTATAGCACGGACTTGTGGAAGCTTTTTTTAGCTCAGACATCCTTGACCAGTGTTTTCATGTAACACTGGTTGGGTAAGACATTCTTTAATGGCAAATTTCGATTTTTGGTGTTATCTATGACGAGCCAAGTTTAAATTTGCGATTGGAGCACGATGGATTGTGATGGTACTATTTTGTTAGCTTCTTTAGACATTTATATAAGTGATGCATGTGATTCTTTGTGGATTGATACGCCGACAGTCATTGAAGAGAGACAATAAAAATGAACATTTATTTCCTGTAATTTTGTGTGACATTCGATGCATAATAAGCAGGTTGAATTTGGTCTCGTTTTAGTTAACACCACAAATTGAATTACAAAATTTAGCTGATAAAATTTGTTGTTATTTTAAAAACAAATTTTAATTTGTTGTCCTTTAAAGAGGTGTAATAGATGCAGAATTGATCAATTCTGTTTAATATGGACCATTTTTACTCACAAAATATTGTTTAGTGATTGCTTGAATGATGAATGGTGATGCAGCCTTCCGTTTATCCAATATCCAAAAGAAATGAGTTGAATGAATAATTTTATTGTGATTGTTATATTCTATGAATGCATGTAGGAATTTGTGATCTATGAATGATACTTTGTGCAGTCCAAACTTCCATGCCTTATATTTAAAAACCTTAAATACTATACATCCTCGATTTATGAAACTCAAAAACATTTTTCAAAAGTTGTATTTTTTTAGAAACTTTGATATTTACACAGTCAGTGGTATGAACACTCGAGGCTGTAATGAAAAATATCTTAGTATCATATCCCACTTCCCAATTTTTCCAGCAAACTTGAAAACTTTGCATTTTGATTTTTTTTGCTCCTTTGTTGTGATTTTCTTTAAATTTAGTCAACATTTTTAGCATATTTTTTTACCATAAAAAGATAAAAAAAAAAGATTTGTCCACCTGCCCTGAATGTTTTCAAAAGTTGCATGGCAATCTAGGAATTTGTTCATAATTTGTTCATAATAGCCTTCATGTTTGCCTTAGTAACAATGATCATGGTGCATGTACTGCACTTCTGTATTGACTAATTTCAAATGCAAAGAAAAATATAGAAGACTTAAAAAAAAATGTCACAGTAAAGTCATTAAACTAAGGCCCAATAATAAATATCCCTATTTCTCATCCATTCATCCCCATCCCAATTTTTTTTCAGTCCCAGAAACAAAATGATAATTGAACTTTAGCTCATTTTGGATATTTACTCCAAGTTTACATAATTTTGCATTTTCTCCAAGTTTACATAATTTTGCACTTAAGTGATAGAAAATAAAAAATAAAATTTGTACTGAAAATGATCTTCAATTTATGTAGTACCCCTTAAAAATAATCGGTAGAGGAATACATTTTCCATTCCAAGAATCCATTCATATATTTCCTGTTAGGTTACCATCTATCACAAAACTCTTTTCTAAAACTAAAATTTGTCTTGGAAAAATTGTAGCTATTTTGAAATAGGAAAACTTCAAGGTTCAGAAGCAAAACATGAAAAAAGATTTGTATTACAGTGGAACCTGTCGAATCTGACACTGGAATATTCTTTCATCTTGTCAAATCTTCATAAATTTTTAGTCCCAAAGAAAACTTTTCAATGCCAGTTTAAATTCGTAGTATTCTGACATTCTGAATAATTGAAATATTTTATAGGCCCATATTTGGTTGGATAAGACAGATTTCACTGTTCGCCAGAAACACTTTAAAAACAAACTGTAAATCAACAAAGTAAAGAGATACGATGAGAAAGACCCAGAAGGATGCATGCTATGAATGTATGTGCTTTAGAAAAAAAAAGAAGAAAAAAGTTGCTTCATAAAATACAGTTTGTTACTTATAATTTCAGGTTTTACGGCTTGTACCCTCACCAATCCTATCTGGTTTGTCAAGACAAGACTTCAGTTAGATCAGAAGTAAGTTTAGTTAAAAACTCTAGGTAGAACCAGGCCTTAAAATTAGCATGTCAAGAAATTTTTTGTGGTTTTCATAAATTTCACTATTTTGCAGGTACTTACAACTGTTTCGGCTTAGCATGTTTTTAACAATTTACCTAGTTTGCTAGCTAAGTTTGGTTCATTGTTTGGTTTACCTATGAATGTGTATTGCTTTGAATAACAAACTCAGCTGTCCAATCAGAAACCATATTTAAATGACTCTGGTCAGTCAAGCTTGAGAGTCACACCTCCAGGTGAATTATAGACTATTCCAGATTGTATCAGAAAGACAACCACATTAGTAAGCATATTTAGCTTCATGGAAATATGTTTTCCTTAGCTTGCAAACAAATACATAGTATGAATCTAAGTACTTTATCCCCATTATAGCTATTATTAATATCAGAAATCAACGGTGGCAACTATACTTTAAAATAGTCAAGATCACTGAATCATGAACCAAAAGAATTTGTAAACGATAAATAATAGCACTACATGCCAGGAGAGGCAAATTATATCAAGTCATTTAGCAGCTTTATAAACTAAATATGTTAACTTACATCTATATGAAAACTGCATAAAATGGTGACTTACAGACATACAAAAAATAATAATAATTATAAATAAGTTTTATTTTAAGGTTGGCATGAAAATATAACAAACAACCTAAGCTCTATAGAGTTAACAGACAGACAGACTGGCTGACACCTTTATCACTATATATCAATAACTCAGAATTATAATTTTCACCTAGAAATAAATAAGATAACTTTATTCCTCATAAACCAATTTACGAAGGTATTATAATCATGCTATTAAACTATAAAAAGGTCTATAATCCCTTCATCAAGGTGTGAATTTTGCCTTAGGCATGTTGGACATTTAACTACATGGATCAATACACATTCTTAGGCTGGTCTAATAAAGGTAGAAAGTTCGCAAACTTTGATCCTACGTGCTAACTTGTAGTGGCTGTAAATTTGGTTCCGAATTTTATGCATTAAAACTCTTTGGAAAAGTGCATTTCAATGGGAACTTAATTTCATGGTTTTAGAGAACCATGAATTCTACGAAAATTGGAACCCAACAATTAATAGTACTTTCACAGTATTCATTTCTACCGGTTCTTTATCTTCATTAACAACATACAAGATAAAAGCAAGCATGCCAATCACAAGTGTTGTTTTCTGCAGACTGTATATTATCAGAGTTGGAAATTTCAGTCATATGAAATCTGAAGCAAATCAAGAATGTCTAACAAGACTTGCAAGGACTGGCTAAGGCTTAAATAAACTCAACACAGATTTACAACTTAGCACAGTTACACATAGCTACTCTGTAAAAATATCATATACTAGATAATTTAGGAAAAGATGCTGCCAATCAAAGAAATTTATATTGAGTAAGCTTTAAATTCAGTTTAGATTGGTTTCACTTCAAAAATATTAAGGCTTGCCATGTGATACCAAGAATTTTATAGGAAATTTTGTTTGGAAACATTCTCTAAAGAAAACATAATATGTTCATGTTTCGATTTATATGTAAAAGTGCATCTGAATTTGACCTTCATTTGCAGATTTTAAAATTCATATACAGGCTCTTCACACATAATTACACAGTATAAAATGGCAACAGAATTTTATTATAATTTTTATCATATTTTTTCTGAATATGTCATTAATTATTGGTTTATTTTTGCAGGAAGGACAACAGCTTGACATGCAGACAATGTGTGAAAAACATTTATCAAAACGAAGGTCCTCATGCATTTTATCGTGGAATTACTGCTTCATATTTTGGTGTTACTGAAACTGTTATCCATTTCGTTATATACGAAGCATTGAAGGCTCGCCTGTTAGAAAGTAATGGATCAAACATAGGTGATGACCGACAAGCTTTAGATTTCTTAAAATTCATGGCTGCAGGTGCTGTTTCAAAGACGTGTGCTACATGTGTTGCCTACCCCCATGGTGAGTGAAAATACTATTACAATTAAAGTTATGGTCTAATTAACAAAAAAGTGAAATGAATTATGGGGTCAGTGTCATTGAGGTAACTCGTGAATCAGTTATACAGAGTTTTCCAAAGCATCAATTTTGTCTTTTATTGAACATGTTGAAAGATGTCAGCTGATCATATTTAAATGAACATGTATGAAACATCACAATGCAATATCAAGAACAATTTTGGGAAGATAAATTTGCACTGCCACTAGGTATCATGGATAGATAGAATCATACAAGCAAGCTGCCTAATATTTTGAACAATGAGACATGTACCTTTTCTTAATTTTTAGGACAAATTAAAGTACTGTAAACCAGGAAATGTCATGCCATCTTATTTCGCAGTTGTCTTATTTATTAATATTATTAATTATTAATATTATTAATAAATTTCATTTCGCTCAGTCTTGTATTTGCGGTTGTCTGTCAATCTTCTAAATCATTCAATTGCATCAAAATATTCACGACAGTTTTATTTTCGCGCTTCAATTCTTAATTTTGAAAATAGTGAAAATAAAACTGTTTGTATCACTGTTTACAGTAGGTCATAAACTTCTGAACTGACACTGACAATAGTAAAAATTATAACCAATAATTCTGTATTTATTATTTTCAGAGGTAGCAAGGACAAGACTTCGTGAAGAAGGGTCAAAGTACAGGACATTCTTTCAAACATTGATGACTGTATTCAAAGAGGAAGGTTTTCGTGGACTGTACAAAGGACTCGGTACACAGCTTATCAGACAAATCCCAAACACAGCATTAATGATGTCAACATACGAACTTGTAGTTTACCTTTTCTCCAGTAATGATCATTATTCTGATGATGATTATGAGTAATTTAAAAACTGTTTTGAAGTAAATTGAATTGACTGTGATATCGAATGAGGTCAGAATGCCAGTGCTCCACCTGTTACAAATGTCAAAGTTTATTTTGAGGAATGAAGAACTTTTGTAATTATTTCAAAACGATTGAAGCTGCAAAAGTTTCCTAATAGAAACCCTCAACAAACTGATTTGCTAGGTGTCAGTAATGCCAGTGCACATTTGGCATTGAAGATGAATTTCACTTCTGTATTGAAATCTCTAAAACAGTAGACTAAAATAAATCAAATATTGAATGTGTTCAGTAGGTACTGTTTGTTCTCTGCGGGATGAGGAAAATGTGGTGTATATGGCATGAAAAAATTGATAGTGTTTGCATAAAATCAACTCTTTGCTGAATGAGGGTGAAAATTGTGCAGGAAGTGAATGATAAGAGTAATGTGACTGTTATGTTTAGAAAGTGAAAATGTGAGAATTATTCTGAAGCTGTAAATATACATATTATATAGATCTTTTTTCATTTCTTTTGTTCTTTTTATACGACAGCAAAAATTTTTGCGGTCGTATATTGGTATGGTGCTGTCGTCGTCGTCGTTGTCGTCGTCATCATCTGTAGACACTTTAGTTTTTAAGGCAGGTTCTCTGCCTTCTAGCTGTCGGGTAAAGCCATCTTGAAAAAGTCTGTTTCAACCAGACTCTTACATTAAGGAGACTACTTTGTATGAAAAGAATCGGAATGATCCAGACTATCGTTAAAAACGCGTACAGCTTACCAGTTATTCATACGAAGGCACAAAAAATAATCCATTCATGTGGCGATACAGTGTCCATTTCATGATCAACTACATCGTTTTATGTGTTTATTGTATTTATTTAATATCTTTTAAGAGATACTTTGCTTTTTAATCTCAGAGCACTTAAACTGACATTCGAAATTCACGATTCGGTTCATTCATAAAAATTTCCTGTGGCGCGCAGTTTTTATGAATGGATACATAGTAACTTCTAGTTTCGCTGTTGTAACTAGAGTTGTTAACCCTCCCAGTCTCACCGTGAGGCTACCGGTTTCGGCAGCCGGTCTCACGTCTACCGATATGCCTCTGAAAGCTCCCAATATTAAAATTTTCTCTCAAAAATATTTTTCCGTTACACCGGAAGTAAATATTGGCTGTTCCAATCACACCCTGCAGAGGTAAACAAAGGCCCCGCCTAACAAGATTACGCGAAAACACGAATCAGCTGAGTTCTAACGACAAAATGGCGTCGCCTCCGCGAAAAGGGTAGATACAATTCAAAATTCCAAAATAAATGGATAAAAGAGATGGACTTTTTGAGCAAGAGTGATAAATATATACACACAGTGTTTCTGTTGTGTGGCATAACCTTTGCCTTAGTGCACGGAGGATGAAATGACGTTGTTCGCCATAGAGAAACAGAGGGACACAAACGTAGTGCTCGACTTCGGACTCAAAATGCTGAAATTCTGTTTACATTATTCACAGTAACTTCGGTGTTTTGTTATTTGTAGCTGAGCACAACCTACCATTCTCAGTAGCTTGCACTGATGAGACATAAGTTGTCGAAATGCCCATATGTAGATAGTAAATTTACAGTGACTTCGTTATTGAGTTATTTAATCATATGCAAAAATGATGAAACTTAAGAACTAGATGACTTGACAGAGGAAGTGACAAAATTGGAAATATCAACATTAATTAAGCCACCGAGTGTTACACTTGTACTCGGGCTTGTACTTTGGAATACTTACATGTACGTATACCAACAAAGAGGAGCAAGACAATGAAATGTAAATAAATAGAGTTTTAAATAAATATTGCCAACAACCCATATAAAAACTGAAAAGACAACCTAAACCGGGAAGGAAAATTTCAGATTTTAATTCTTGAAAAAATTAAATGTCAAGATTTCAGCAAAACAGTAATAATTACAGAACTTCTGGAATACCCAGGAACCTGCCTTAACAGCATTCCATGCTTTGATTGGTCAATAACTTTAGTTCCAGTAGATCAATGCTTATGAAACTTTAAAATAATGTTCTTTGGTACTAAAGGAAGGCTTGGCTTAGTTTTGGTCATTGTGGCCCCACCAGTTTTTGAAAAAGGGGCCAAAAAGGGTTAAATTGGGTGTTTTCACATGTTTGTCTGTAGAATCTTTATTATTAATCAGATTTTTATGGGGTTTCTTTCAGTGTGCTCCTGAGGAAATTTCCAATCTGGAGTATGCCAACGGATTTCACGTAGCATGTACCACTCACAAGATAAATGGGGCCCTACAGGGGCAAATCTCCCAAAAAATATTTTTTTTATTTTATGTCCGATTTTGATGCAGTTTTTTTAAATGGATTCCTTGTGAAAAATTAATATGGCGCTCAGCTATTAGATTTTTGATAACTTGTTTCCTTTCCCAGCTATGAGGGGCAGAACGGGGCCAAAATTGCGAATTTGCAGATTATGTAGAATTTTTATTTTTCATCAGATTTCGATGGGATTTTTTTCTTTATATTCCTATTGATCTAAGCTTTCAGCTCAACGTCGACGGATTTGGCGTAGTTCTTACCGTTTCTGAGCTGCAAGGGGTCAAAGGGGCCAAAAATGCAATTTTTCTAAATATGTCAAATCTTTATTTTTCATCGGATTTCGATGGGATTTTTTTCTTAGGATTCCTCTTGATTTAAGCTTTCACTAGTATGCCAACAGATTTTATGTAGGTCTTACCGTTTCCAAGCTACAAGGGGTCAAAGGGGCCAAAAATGCAATTTTTCTGAATATGTCAAATCTTTATTTTTCATCGGATTTCAATGGGATGTTTTTCTTTGGATTCCTCTTGATCTAAGCTTTTATCAGTATGTCAATCGATTTTGTGTAGCTCTTACCGTTTTCAAGCTACCAGGGGTCAAATGGGCCAAAATTGCAATTTTTCTAAATATGTCAAATCTTTATTTTTCATCGGATTTCGATGGGATTTTTTTCTTTGGATTTCTATGGATGTAAAGTTTGAGATGATAGTACATATTTTGCATAGCTCTTACGTTTTTCATCAGTAAGTGATCAGAAGGGTTGAATTTTTCCCTATTTTGTTCCTAGCTAATAATTGTGTCAAGCTTCTTTTTGTGTCCCACTTATTATTGTTTCAAGCTCTTTACTGTGTCCACATTCACTTTAAACTACTTTTGTTGAAATTTCAGTGGTCGACATGCTGCGGTCGTATCATGCTGTGCTTGGCGTAGCCCTTTATTTCATTCATAAACTAGTCTTGAAGATTCACTTCTTTCCTCTACAGAAGTAAAGCATTATTTGAAAGGTGTCCATATATATTTTTGCTATACAGTTACAATGTCAGTACAGGACATTGTTTTTGGTCAGGTCAATAACAAGGGCATTATCAGTATTTATAAATATATAACTGCAAATATTTTGGCAGATTCTGCATTTTTTGTCTTGCCTGTGCACATGTAGTATTTGTTTTCTTTTTTTCGATTCCTAAAAGAAGGATGATTATAGAATTTTATTGTCATGTTTGGTTTAAGATACAAAAGGAAATGGAGTTTGTTGATTCCATCCATATCAGATATATTCAATATTGGTGCTGTCACTTATTTTCCTGCAGGGTGTTTTATATCTTATCATTTTTTATGCAGATTGTTTCTGTTGATTTCAGAAGATGTCATGCATCTTGAATATACCAACTAAAGTAGCATCCAGAGTTGCCAATCCCTCCGATTTCGGCAGAGTTTCCCCGATTTTTATGCCAAAAATCTGCTCTCTGATCTTGTCATGAAAAAACTCTGATTTTTTTCCAATCCGGATTTTTATCGTAATCTGCACCAAAATTGGTGGAGTTTTATAATATTGATCACTTCCACGCTTGAAAATCCCATTTAAAAAAGCGTTTGTCTGATATCGGATTGATAAAAATGGCCGATCTTGAAAAAACGTGCTTGCTGGATTCGAAAGCCCAAAAGTTTCTGAATCCCGAGAGCTTTTGGGAACCTTGAGCTGCCCATGACCTGCGATCGTGAGAGGACCCCGCTTAGCACGGTGAATACTCCTATTTTTCATCAGATGGGGTTGGCATCTCTGAGCATCCAAGAAACAAGCACAAAAGTGATCAGGCTTTCTACGTTCAAGAAATTTTTAAAAAAATTATCACTATTTTTTGGTATTTTAATAGAAAGAAAATTGAAAGTATAATTTTTTGTGTATGCTTGTCTAGAAAAAACAAAATTCCTGGACAACTTAATTTTGCAAAAATAAGAAAAATTTGGGATGAGTTTAGATGATAATCTATTTATGTTGTAGTGGGATAACCTTCGTGATATAACAAAAGCTTTCACAAACGTACACATTTTGAATTAAGTATAGCTATCATTCATTTGACTTTATGACCTTTCAGTTGCCTTATGTTTGATTTACAAATTTAGTGATTTTGTGGTTATTGTGTGAAAACATTCATTTCTTTATCTTTTCTACTATGAGGCCTAGAATCGGTAAAAAATTATATTTCCCTTCTTCCATTGAATGAGATATCTGTCATGTTTGTAAAATAATTGAACTAAGTATATATTATTTCTCCTCTTCCGATGTCATTGAAGAGTGGTATGTGGTGCTTTTTGTAACAAAATGCATTTAGATGTATAAACATTTGTGGTGGTTATTTATTTACATTATAGAAATATGCAGTGAGTCATAAGAATGTGGTAAAAATGATATTGTATGTTTGTGACAAATCTAAAATGGTTGTAAATTTTTTGAAAACTTATGATTTTTCCTTTCTCTATTTTACATATTGCCTTGACAACAATTATCTTTTTTTTTAAATTTTGATGTCCTAAATTTAAAAAAAAACTTTTTTTATTTATCATTCAACAGAAGAAAATGACCTGATTTAACCCATAACTTTATTACATTTCAACATTAAACTGATTTTTTTTTGTCTTTCTAATTTCTGAAAAAAAAGGATTTCAATTTTTTTTTTCATAAATTGTTGGGTATAGGAAAAAACTAATTTTGCTAAATCATCCAAATTTCTTGCAGAAAAGATTTGAGTGTCAAATTTGTATGGCCTCATGAACAGGGTTAATTTGAAAGTGAATAATGTATTTTATTTTAAGCATGAAAGGTTTCAAATAGTTGTGCCAATCTGTGAAATAATTGTAAACATGTGCTAGTCATTATCTGAATTTTAATCCCTATACCTCAAATTTTCCTCAAACTATATACATGTACTCAGAAAACAGGGATAAGGTCACTTTCCCTTTTGGTTTTGAAGTGGTTTAACTGAGTAAATCAGTATATGAATTACACACCGCACAATTATACATGTGTTGAAGATGACCTAATTAAATGGATGTGAGAGTTTGTAAAGAAGATCAGGGGCTCACATGGTTTTAAGAATAGCTGCAAGCTGACTTCAAATTTTTCAAAACACTTTATTGTATTAAATAGGAGGAGTCAGCTGCAAGATTTTCTCAAAAATCACAATTTTATTTCTCTTGCATTTTACAATTTATTATAAGTTTATATTTAGAAAGGTAAACAATATTTATACCTCCATACAAAGGCCTGTGACATCACCCTATGGGAGTTGTTCTTCCTTGAGTTGATTATGTATATATATATATTGTATATATGATGTTTATGAAGAATTCATTTGTTTCCTGTTAAAGCATTGAAATAAAACAATGATACAAAAATCTTCTGTGTTTATTTCAGTATCATTAGTTATGATTCTGTTTACCTGCACACTTACAGATAGACATCAATATCTGTGAACTTTCTGTTATCGGTATCCTTCTACACTATAAGCAGTATTGATCAGAGCTCACTGTCCAATAACTTGCTGTTATTTGTATCCCCCTACATTTAGAGAAGGAAAGACAGAGATCAATGTCCAACACCTTGCTGTATTTAGTATCCCTACTGTTCAAGAAGGATTCATCAGAGCTCGCTGTGCAAAAACTTGCTGTTATTTGTATCCCCCTACATTAAGAAGAGATAGACAAAGATCACTGTCCAATACAACCTTCTGTTATTATACCCCTGCACTTAGAGAAGGATTGATAAGAGAGCACTTTCCAATACCTTGCTGTATTTAATATCCCCTTCTGTTCGAGAAGGATTCATTAGAGCTGGTGGTGGAAAAACTTGCTGTTATTTGTAACAGATAAACAAAGATCACTGTCCAATACTACCTTCTGTTATTATACTCCTGCACTTAGAGAAGGATTGATCAGAGATCACTGTCCAATAACTTCCTGTTTAGTATCCCCTTTACTTAAGAGAAGGATTGATGGAGATAACTGTCCAATAACTTGCTTTTATAATTCTTGTATATGTATTCCCTATACTTAAAGAAGGTTAGACAGACATCACTGTCTAGTAATTTCCTGTCAGCAGAATCCCCTTAGACTGAGAAAAATCCAATAACTTGCTGTTATTAGTATCCCCCTACACTTATAGTAGGTTAGACTGAGATCACTGTCGTATAACACTACTCTCAGAGCAGGGATTGATCAGAGATTATTTTTATGCCCCCGTGAATAGTAGATTTGGGGGGCATATAGTTTTTGGTCTGTCTGTTTTTTTGTTTGTTTGTCCACAAAAAACTGTAACATTGGGTATATCTTTTGAATGGTAAGTGATAGGGCTCTCATATTTTGCATTTGTGTTCCTTGGGGCAAGACCTTTCAAAGGATACCAAAATTTTGGACCTCGTGACCTTGACCTTGACATGTGATGGATTTTTTGAAAAAAAAATAATAAACTTTAACATTGGGTATATCTTTTGAATGGTAAGTGATATGGCTTTCATATTTTGCATGTGCATTCCTTGTGGCAAGACCTTTTAATTGGTACCAGAATAGTTGACATTGTGACCTTGACCTTGGCCTGTGAACAACTGCATAAAAAACTTTAACATTGAGCATATCTTTTGAATGGTAGGTGATAGGGCTTTCATAGTTTGCAAGTGTATTCCTTGTGGAGAGACATTTCAGTTGGAACCAGAATATTTGACCTCTTGACCTTGGCATGTGACTGTGGTAATATTTCACCAGAAAAATATATTTTGTTTTATTTTATATATCATTTTTGATGAAATGTTTGTTGATATCTATAGAATTTTTTTTTTGTAAAAAATTTTTTTTAAATCATTCAGCATATTTTCTTCATTTATTCACTTTCGTTTTACAGGTATCTATATATGATGAGGGATGTTACTAAAAAAAATCTATTTTTTCATTCCTTGTCTTCTGTGTATTCCTCCACTTTTGGGGAACCAGTATTGATGATCCCTGGTGTAATCAAAGTACTGATAACACTGATAGAGAGAACGCAATGGGTTGAATATAAATGTTCCAAAAGGGGGGGGGGGTGAAAATTGTTTTCTTAATAATGATTATATAATGATTGGAGGCGTTCATTTGGGTGACTTCTGTGTTTGCATCCAATTGCAATCATCATTTGATGTGATTTAACTTTTCAGTTTATACCAGAATTTATTTCTACAAATTATTTTGTCAGAAGGACATTCATTGTTCAAAGTTGCTAAATGTTTCTTCTTTACTTCTACTTGGAGGCATAAGTGTTACACAAAACACATCTTAACCAATAATTGGCTTTTATTAGTATCCCCTACGTTGGAGAAGGATAGACAGAGGGCACTGTCAAATAAATAACTGTAATAAGAACCCCTACATTTAGAGCAGGGATTATCAGAGATCACCGTCCAATAACTTGTTGTTATAAGTATCCCCCTTCATTTTGAGGATAGATGGAGATCATTGTCCAATAATTTACTGTAAAAAGTATCCCTACGCTAAGGGCAGGATTGATCAATGATTCTCTGTTATTAGTATCCCCTTCATGCTTAAAGATAGAAAGAGATCACCAAGTTGTTAATGATTTTCTTTTACTTTTGGAACAAGTTTGACAGAGATTACAAACCATGAATGGAACATCCTACTGGTATACCTGTACAGTAAGAGAGGAGTTGTTAAGAGATCACTATCCAATAACTTGATGTTTCCCCTTACAATTACAGTAGCATTGATAGTGAACACTATCCATCGACTTCCTTATGACTGGTATCTCTCTACACTTGCAGAAGGGATGATCAGAGATCACTATTTATTAGCTTGATTACCTTGCTGTTACTGATACATCCTTCAGTAAGGGCAGGTAACTTTGCGTTTTCTCGTAGTAACTTTTATTCCTGACACTTGGAGCGTGTTTTGAATTACCAGCAAAAGGTAACTGTTGCTACCCTTTGGGTAAATTTGACTTTTAAAAAGTCAAAACCGGATTACTCCCTTCTTATATTAAAATTCCTTAAACTTTCATATAATGTCCTTCTTATGTGCGTCTTTTCATCAAAATGCTTCAATTAGTTTAAGTCGAGTTGTTCTTGCAGTGTAAATTTTGCTGAAGGGATTTTCAAGAAAAGTGGAGGTCAAAGATATCTTTATAAGGAATTAACATAATATTTTTTGCACATCCCACATTCAGTAAAGTTTCATCCACATTTATTAAATGGTTTGAGAGGAGTTGTTATTTCAAGAGGTTTTGACAGACAGATTAACATACAGACAGGGTTGAACATCGATTGAAGAGTTTATAACAAACTTTTAAGGAAATAAATCACAACAGCTCTGCTGAGGCAAAGTCAATATCCCACGCAAGATCAGCAAACCAACAAAACTCTGTTGGGACAAAATCAGCAAGCAGCACAAAGTCTGTAATAGCAAGATCAGCAAACCAATACTACTTTGTTCAAGCAAGATAAGAAAACCAACTCAACTATGTTAAAACAGGATCAATTAACTCGCATAACTGTGTTAACACAAGGTCAGCAAAGCCACACAAATCAGTAATAACAAGAGAAGTAAACCCACATTATTTTGTTCCAGCAAGATAAGCAAACCAACACAACTCGGTTAATGCAAGTTCAGTAAACTCGCAGAACTGTGCTAACACAACTCCAGCACCCCCCCCCCCAAAAAAAGAACAAAAAACAAAAACAGAAAAAAAACTCCTAGGATGATATCANCCCCCCCCCCCCCCGAAAAAAAAAAGAACAAAAAACAAAAACAAAAAAAACTCCTTGGATGATATCAGCAAACATAAACATCTCTGTAAGGTGGAGATCAACAGCTAACATATTCCTGTTAAGTCAAAATCAGCAAACTTATACAACTTTGTGAAGGCAAGATCAGCAAATCCAAGCATTTCTGGGAGGAAAAGATCGACAACACAAAGGACAAGATTGGAAAACCCACACAACTGTGGTAGGACAAAAGCAGCGAACTCACTCAAGTTAGTATAAAATCAACAGATCAGCAAATGTACAACTCTTGTGTTTCATCTTCAGCAAACACATACAACTCTCGTTTTGCCTAATTAATGTATGGTGTGTGTCCTATGTCATTCAAACAGCAATGACTATCCAATCAGTTCTTGATATGACCTGTCACTGATAACAGCCGAGCGGTTGTTTTTACACGAAATTCCCTATGTTAATTGTCTCTGACCTCTCTGTCAAAGTGTTGATAACATAAAATTTACTGTCTGAAATTTACAAAACTGTTTAGATAATGGATTAAAATTAAGTGCATCATAGAAATAGGACAGTACAGTCTTGCAAATAAAATTGTATTACATCAAATGAATACTGAATGTGAAATCAATTTAAAATACATTAAGGATTTTTATCATAATTCAGAAACATTATATGAGAGCTAATAGAAAATAGAAAATAGTTGACCCTGTTAAAGAAGTAAATAATTTCGATGAAATTATATAAGAAATATGTAAAAGTAACATTGGAACAGTCTTAAAATACAAATGTACTAGAAAATAGTATAACTAGCAAAAATACCGAAGTTTCGACAATTAACACAGGAAGCATGTTGGAATGAAATCATTGTATTGAAAAATAAAAGTCATTATTAGACAGTACGTATATTCAACAATTGAGCAAACAAATTCTGATTGCGTTTAGAATTTACTTAAGTTTTTGTAATAAACTGTGTAAATGAATGGCATTTTATTAGAATCACCTGATACTATTTTTATCAGCATTGTTAAAATTACTGATGATAGTCTGGTATTTGTCAATGTGTGATGACAGAATTTACAGTTTGTGTTTAGATAAGTGACACAGGGTTAAGAGATTTTCACTAGTCGAACCATACATTAAATCTTATAATTACCTCATTATAAATTCCTCCCTACGGTCGGAATTTATAATGAGGTTATTATGTAATACTTAGCTAACACACACACAACTCTTGTTTTTCACAATGACTATTGTATGGACACAGGGCTGCCAAGTTTTGGGAAGCAAAATGCGTGAGATTTCCAAAAATTAATAAAGATCAAAGGGAAAATAAAAAAGATCAAAGGAATTTGCCGAAATTAAAGATGAAAATGCGTGACTCTCACGCCTAATGCGTGAGACTTGGCAGTACTGTGGACACAATCAGCAAACACACAACTATTGTATGGACACAATTAACAAACACACACAACTCTTGTAGGGTACA
>MJUU01051437.1:76005-86699 GCA_002080025.1 Modiolus philippinarum | reverse complement strand
CATGTCTCGCTTTCGCGACAAAAGACTTTCGTCGCGGGCGAGACAACTAGGGAACATAAAAAAAATTAGCCCTTTCATCCCTGAAAGCTCAGAAAAGTTAGTAACAGATAGGCCAAATCCTCTAACATACTAATATAAGCTTACAATGAAGGGAATCAAAAGAAAAAACTAGAAACATGGACGCCCCGCCGACAAATTTATCGCAAAAGATAACTTTAGCCAATCATGAATGGAGTTTTAGTTCCCTGTCATTCGGAATTGGGATGGAATCATCAAGAAGTACTGGTACAGATGAATATTCATTAAATATTTCTTTATTAATGGATGTAAACAAAGATTTCCCAACTAAAGTCGCTGAAGCATTAAATATTGGTCAGGTTATATATATAAATGTATATATCCATGAATTATGCAGAACTCACTATGGTGATTTATTTGATTTACCACCAAGTTGCTAATAAATAGGCCTAATGCAAAATTTACCAAAGTCATTCAAGTGTAAAATGTAGGTCAAAGTCAACAAATTGTCAAAGAATTTGGTAGTTTTCACTAAGATGAGTCATTTCATGAAAAATTGTAATGTTATGTTGTGTAGTTGTTAAGAAATGGACTTAAAACACAAAATTTACCGAAAGTCATTCAAGCGTAAAATGTAGGTCAAAGACACCAAATTGTCCTTAGTTTGGATAGCACCCATCAAGGTGATATATCTGATGCAACACCATAGTGATATCATGTTTAGTTGTTGAGAAATGGACTTAAACGCAAAATTTAACAAAAGTCACTCAAGCGTAAAATATTAGTCAAAACCACTTAATACTCAATGATTTTGGTAGTACTCATCAAGGCAATTCATCATTGTTGTATGATGTGTAGTTGTTGAGAAATAGACTTAAACGCAAAATTTAACAAAAGTCACTCAAGCATAAAATGTAGGTCATGGATCCCTAATTGTTGGTGAATCTGGTAGTACTAACCAAGGTGCATATAATGTTGTAATAATATTAAAATATTACAAGAGGTTACCAAAATATGGACCTAAACGCAAAACTTAACACTGGGACATACGTACGTGCAGATGGACGGACAAGGATTAATCTATATGCCCATCCCACTTTGTGGCAGGGCATAAAAAACAACCAAAATCTGATTAAAAAGAACGATTTTACATATTTTTGAAAAATAGCAATTTTGACCCCTTTGACATAGATACACAGAATTTAAATAGGGCAAATGCCATGTATAGAAATGTAAACATAGGTAATCAACGATTACAAAGCTCGCCTCGTTATGGCACATAGACACAGATCCCAATTTGGCCAGGGCGCAGATTTACCATCCCTAATGCATGTGTACAAAGGATAGATGACCATGTACAGTAACCGACTTCGGACATAAACTTGAATGTAAGTCATACTCAATCATACGGAAAATATAGGTCAAAATGATCTAATTTTGTCTGGATGCTGACCTACCACCAAAGATGCATGCACATGCAAGGTAAGATGATCCTACCATGTACAGTTATTTAGATCTTAACTGGGACATAACTTGAATGGTAGTCAATCATGTGGAAAATATAGGTCAAAGTGACCTAATTTTGCCTGGATGCTGACATATCGTAAAAGATGCATGCACATGCAAGGTTAAATGAGCAGGTACTGAGATGTCAACTCTGACCTTGAATTAAATGAAAGCCAGTCTGAAGGGGAAAATAAAGGTCAAAGAGACCTTTTTTTCTCGGAGGCTGTGAGATAGCCCAAGATGCACAAAGTTTGATGATAATAGCCTTCATAGTTACCAAGATATATAACTAAATGCGGATGCGGACAAAGACGTAGACGCCAGGGGTACTCTAATAGTCCTCCTCAACTTCATTTAGGCTAACTTAAACTTATACAGATGCCCCGTATAAATAAATCGGCCATATTGGTTCGGTTAAGCTGTTTTCTGTGTGTTTCTCACAAATGTTAACCTTTTTTCTTTTGGTCTATTGAATTCAATCCCATATGCATGCAAATTAAAAATTAGAGGACAACTCTGAAGATTTCCTTTGATAACCATGATAACATTCTGAATATTAACACTGCTATACATTAAGCTGGCCAGCGGAAAAAGAGTATTCATGAGTCGTCAGCCGAATCCCGTTTCAGCTTGTACGCTGACACCACAGGACAACCTTGACAAGACCATTATACTATCAAAAGGATTTGTAAACATGATAGTGCAATATTTTTTCCCCAAAAAATTCAAAATCTAATAGAAATCTGTTTTATACCGTCTTGACTTGGTAAAAACAAAATATTCATACAGCCTAGGATTAAGATTGGTCAAAATAATGCCTGTAATTTTAAGTCCTCAGTTAATAAAGGTGTCATTAACTGGGTATTTTCAAATTAATCCTGTATGATATCCTCGTAATGATAGCTGGATAAAGAAAATATACGTACATTGTGGGAAAATATATAATTTATTTGTACTTGCTGCCAAACAGGCAAGAAATGCATTGGTAAATCTCGCATTTCTACCTGTAAAGCTCGTCAAATAAATTCATATTTTCCGACAATGTACATATATTGCAGTCTGTGCCTTTAGCCACTAGGCCTATGCCCGAGACTAGTAAAATCAGTCTCGGGCTGGTAAAAATTTGAAGTCACTAGCCCGGTGGGCTAGTTAAAATTGTACCTTATTAACAAAGGGCTAGTGAAATTGAGTTCAGGCTAGTACAACACAGGACCTTACTAGCCCCTAAGGGCTAGTGAATGAAAAAGTTTTTGGCACAGACTGATATTGTAAAATTATTTTTTTCAAAGGCAGCTAGTACATGAACCAGAGTGGACGTTGCACGATTTTCCATAGTATTTGAGCATATTTTTGAAAATGGACCATCAAAGACAAAAATCTAAGCGCACATGCTTTTTTCATACATATGCATCTAGCTTTGTATCATAGACTATAATCTTTCAGCAGTTTGGGCTAAATGGGACAAATAAATCACTTGTGGACTTGTGGTACTATTTATTGCGGTATTCAAGTTATCATTATCAGGAATGAGCTAAGGGTTGATCAGTTTTTTTCTTAACATGCTCAAGTTTAATTTTCTTGCAGAATTTGGACAAAATTGATAAAAATGCAAAGAAGGTAAAACAAATAAATGAACTATTAGGAGCCTAAATCCAAAGAGTAAAAGACAAAGTGGGTGCCGACGAAAAACATGGCAATAAAAAAACACTAATATTGTGTTGGACAAATAAGCAAATAAGTGTTGGACCAATATGAGTGTTTAACTAATATGTACATGTAATAAGTGTCAGACCAGCGACGTGCACTCAATAGTGTTATTTTATTACATACTTACTGAAGATATGTTCTGTTTTGCATTTAATATAGCCGGAAGTTTACAGTCCATATCATATACCCAGTCTGATATGGCTATATCAGACCAACCTCGTTTTGAAATATCCATATCAGCCTGGTGATATGGCCATTTCATCCCGGGTGTGATAATTACTCCTAATTGGAAGTAAATAATAAACAGATTAAGACGTGGCCTTTTCCATATCAGCACGGTTATCATCCCTCGACCCATATAAGCCCTCGGCTTGTGACTCAGGCTGATATGGGAGTCTCAGGATGATAACCGTGCCGATAAGGAAAAGGCCATGTTTTAATTTCTATTTATCTTGACTAGTCACAAAAGTTTCAGAGATCTGTCAACTATTGAATTCAAATGTTTTTCACCTGGCTAGAACGTAGTGAAGCCAAGGTTACATTATGTATCTAGAGTCCTTAAAGTCCCTGGTCCTGCATATCATGGTCTGGACACAGTGGTGTACATAATCATCTCTTGCACCCTCTTGAAAGTCTGGGCAGGATATTAAATCCCATACTGCAAATCCAAACCACATCAACATAGGTCTACTGTAATTTCCCCCAAACAACCCACTTCTAGTGTGCAACCACTATGGGTAACCTGCATGTACATGATGTATCTAGTATATGATGTTGTGTGCTGTGCATGTTGTGTACCCCCCCCCCCCACTCCAACATTGTACATACTCGCATACGACGATCAAACAACGACATGAAAAGTGCAAGACGGCCGCATTTCATGTATATATAGCCAGTTACAGGTGACAACTACTGTTGTGGACGTTATTCAACAAAATATTTCGAGTTTGAGGTAAAACTGTCCAGGTCGATCATCAGCTGAAATTACTGATCGCAGATTTGCCTGTACAGTGCACTTGATGTCAGAGTGGGCTGTAAATGTAATAGTGTTGATCGAAATTCGTTTTTCACTAACCAACAAATCAATCTTACCTTCATTTTCAAAGGATTCCGCTTGCCAGGTGCGACCATTTGGTCAATCCTCGAACACAAATGAAGCTTTCCAGCGACACGGATTTTCTAAATATGGACAAAAAGGCGGGGCTAGTGAAATTGACGTAACGACCAAATAATCGCGATTTGTCTCACTTCCAGCATTATATTCGTATTAAATCAACATTAACAGAATACAGGAAACGAATTAACTCGTGAGCAATCTTTTACAAGGTGCATAATACACGGATTAAACTATCATGCGCGATGAGGAAACCCCAGACGCCGAGTTGATTGACAGCGTGACGTCAAAACACTAACAGAGTTATCTTCCCATAACGTACTTTACTGAAAAGTGCCTTAACATCGCTGCGAATGTAGCCCTTGACGTGATGAACAATTTTGCTGTATACTTTTTCAGCCATCTATTACGGTTTCCGAGTTCATCTGATAACAAGGTCAAAGGTCAAGGTCTAAGGTCACCGATGACCTTCAACCTGAGACTCAAATTGAAGGTCTTTTCATGCTGATCACTTTAAACATATATGTTCACTATATTATCAGTAAGCGTTTAAAAGTTATTTCCAAAAAAAAACGATTTACCGGAACGCGTCAAGGGCTATAACTCAAAAACCGTTCTTAGCACTGTTTCCTTTCTATTGAATTAAATGTAGATCTCAATGAGAGGAGTATTTTTGCAATATAATGTTTTCAGAATTTTTTTTTTGGTTTCCGAGATATCGCGATAACAAAATTTCAAATGGCGGCCATTTTGAAAATGGCGGACAAAAATTTTTTTAACCCCAGATTTGTAATCAGGGTCAATAAAGCAACCTGGATACCAAAGTTCATCAAATTCCGATAATTTTGAGAAATCGACAAAATTAGGGGTCAAAAACGCGTAACCGGGGTCACGACACCAAGAAATTTGTTTGCATGATAAATCATCCTGAGGATGAATGAAGCATTTTCCCCCATTCAGAATTTTGATATCGGTTACGGTTTCTGAGTTTACCTGATAACAGGAAAAACCGCATTCGGGGAGATATATCTCTGTTACTAAGAATAGATTTCGTCCGTACCCTAAATTCGAAAGAGAGTTTTCAACTTCCAGTTAGTATGCGAAGTTTCGTAATAATAGGTCAAAAGGTTTTCCGTACAGATACCTTACGGATGAACAAGAAAAATTATAATTAAAAGGTTAATTGTTCAGAGAACAATTGCAAGGTCTTTCACCAGTTTTCACCATGAGTATATGGTTTGGTTTCATTTTGATGTCTATTTCGGTCAAAAATGTGATGTAACAAAACTTCTGACCTTTATTAGTCTTTTGCTCAACGGTTGCTAAGGACTTTTTCGAAAAATAAGCTTGTTGCTAAGGACATAAAAGTCACTTCCGGTTGGCAATGTCATTTATTTCCTCTTTACAACATTATAAAACTTTTTGCATATGGTTGCTAAGGACTTTTATGGCAAATAACGTTGTTGCTAAGGACCTTGACCTTTAACCTTGACCCCATTTTGTCGGCCAAATTGAACTGAAAATTTTATCTGCTTATAGTTTAATTGTATCTTTAATAGTTTTTGAGATATAAGCAAAAAACCCTAAAATCGGACCTCTAAAAATGGTTTTTGGGCCTTAGGTCCAAAACCAATGGTGCAATTATTTTGGACCCGATTTACCAAATGTAGATCTTAATAAGGCAAATATTTTCTCCAATACATTTAATCAGCTATCTATTACGGTTTTCGAGTTTATCCACTTACAAGGTTCAAGGTCAAAGGTCAAGGTCACAATTCACCTTTGACCTTGACATCATTTGAAAGGTCACTTCTTGCCATGAACATTGGTGAAGGTTTCAGGTCTCTACC
Source organism: Modiolus philippinarum (assembly GCA_002080025.1). NCBI lineage: Eukaryota > Metazoa > Mollusca > Bivalvia > Mytilida > Modiolidae > Modiolus > Modiolus philippinarum. The sequence continues at coordinate 80,504 of MJUU01051437.1, read as the reverse complement.
ACTTATCGTTTGGGAGTATTTAGCAAAACTGGAAATTCAAATCTTTCAAAGGGCAATAACTCATACAAAGAGTCGTCGAATCGCTTTGGACCAAATGTAACAAAGTTGCGTCTCGTGAAGATGAACATTTTTCCGATTACATTTAATCAGCTATCTATTATGGTTTCTGAGTTTATCCCCTAAAAAGGTCAAAGGTCACTGATGACCTTCATCCTGGTACTCAAATTGAGGGTCTTTTCACACTGATCACTTTAAACATATATGTTTACTATATTATCTGTAAGCATTTAAAAGTTATTCGCAAAAAACCGATTTACGCAAACGCGTCAAGGGCTTTAACTCAAAAACGATTCATCGCAGTGTTTCGCGCCTATTGAATCAAATGTAGATCTCAATGAGAGGAACATTTTTGCAATATAATGTTTTTATAAAATTTTTACGAGATATCGCGAAAACAAAATTTCAAATGGTCGCCATTTTGAAAATGGCGGACGAAAAAAAATTTTTCACCCCGGATATGTGATCAGGACTATCAAAGCTACATGGAAAACAAATTTCATCAAAATCCAATAACTTTGAGAAATTTTGTAATTTAGGGGTCAAAAACGCGTAACCGGGGTCGCGACCCAAAACAAATTTTTTGCATGATAAATCATCCTTAGGATGAATCGAACATTTTCCCCCATTCAGAATTTTGATATCGATTACGGTTTATGATTTTATCTGCTCACAAGATAAACATTGATTGGGGAGATAACTCCGTTACTAAAAATAGTCAGATCAACGGGGTGTCTTTTGTCGAGTCGATGCAAGACCGGTTTGTCACACCAAATATCGAAATGATATATCGCGTCATTTTAGGCATCGACCGGCGGAAAAAAAATAATAATAAGAATCATAAGAATTACAATAAGGTCTTTACGACCGAGTCGTGAAAGACCTTAAGGTGTCTGCAGGGTATTTATTTCCTATTATAGAATTTTGTAAAATTTTCTGTGTAGAAACATAATTGTATTATTGTTCATAATATAAAATAAAATTTGGGGGTCACCGTGCATTTGAGCGCAAAATCTGAAATTGAAAATTTCAGGATTTTACATAGAAATGATAGGGAAATGATCATATGAGAGGATAGTTTGAAAAATCTATTATAGAATTTTTTCATACTTTGCATGTGTTTAATTATCATTATGTTGTTTACATATAAAAAATAAAAATTAGGGGTCACCGTTGAAATAAGGGAGAAAAATTGCAAAATGTTAATTTCTCTAGTGATATCTTTGTTAAAATATTTTATCAAATTATCTCCCTTGAATAATTTCTGTGTTCTGTAAATCCAGCAACAGATTTAAAGCTCATGTGTTTTAACTCTTGTTTTTGTAATGAAAATGTTATAAAAATGATAAGGACTATAAATTTTAGATACATTTGAACTTTCTTATCGTTTTAAATAACTATTTTGTTAAATTTCTTAATGAATGAAACCTAAATGAACAATTATTAGACAAAAATGGCGGAATAATACCACTGAGACACCTTAATAATCAGGAGAATTACTATAAGGTCTTTCCCCTGAAAGGGAAAGACCTTAATTAAAAAGTCAATTGTTCAGAGAACAATTGCAAGGTCTTTCACCAGTTTTCACCATGATTACATGTTTGTGTTTGATTTTGTTGTCTATTTCAGTTCATATTAATAGTGTAAGCAAAAGTTGTGATCTTTATTAGTCTTTTGATCAACGGTTGCTAAGGACTTTTTCGAAAAATTAGCTTGTTGCTAAGTACACGAAAGTCACTTTCAGTTGGCAATGTCATTTATTTCCTCTTTACAACATTAAAAAACTTTTTGCATATGGTTGCTAAGGACTTTTATGGAAAATAACATTGTTGCTAAGGACCATGACCTTTGACCTTGACCCCATTTTGTAGGCCATATTGAGCTGAACATTTTACCTTCTTATAGTTTCTTTGTATCTTTAATAGTTTTTTGAGATATAGGCAAAAAAACCTCTAAAATCGGACCTCGAAAAATGGTTTTTGGGCCATAGATCCAAAATGAATGGTGTAATTATTTTTGGACCCCAATGTCAAATGTAGACCTCAATGAGACAAACATTTTCTCAAATACTTTTGATCATCTATCTCTTACAGTTTACGAGTTAAAGCAATAACAAGGCAAAAGGTCATCGGTGACCTTGACCAGTGACCTTTGACCTTGACATTTTTACATGGCCATATATCACTTATTAACAATGGTAAAGGTTTCAGGTCTTTACGACTTATCGTTTGGGAATATTATGCATTAATGGAAACTCAAAGTCTTTCAAAGGGCAATAACTCATATAAAGAGTCGTGGAATCTCTTCGGACCAAATGTAACAAAGTTGCGTCTCATGACAATGAACATTTTTCTCATTACATGTTTTCAGCCATCTATTACGGTTTACGAGTTTAAGCGATAACAAGGCCTAAGGTCATCGGGGACCTTGACCGTTGATCTTTGACCTTGACATTTTTAGATGGCTGTATATCACTTATTAACAATGGTGAAGGTTTCAGGTCTCTACGACTTATCGTTTGGGAGTATTAAGCATTAACGGAAACTCAAAATCTTTCAAAGAGCAATAACTCATACAAAGAGTCGTCAAATCTCTTCGGACCAAATGTAACAAAGTTGTGTCTCATGATGATAAACATTTTTCCCATTTTATGTTTTCAGCCATCTATTACGGTTTACGAGTTGAAGCGATAACAAGGCTAAAGGTCATCAGTGACCTTGACCGGTGACCTTTGACCTTGACATTTTTAGATGGCCATATATGATTTATGAACAATATTTAAGGTTTCAGGTCTCTTCGACATACAGTTTCTGAGAAAAAAAAATTTACGGAAACGTAAAATTATTCAAAGGGCAATAACTCAAAAAATACCATACCGCACAGTTTCGGTGTAAATGTAACGAAGTTCCGCCATGACTCGAGGAACATTTTACTCATTACTCTTAATCAGCTATCTTTTACGGTTTCCGAGTTGAAGCGATAACAAGATTTTTTGTTCCGGGGCAGATAACTCCGTTACTAAAAATAGGTCAAGATGCTTGACTCAGTTTTGAGATCCCACAGTGATGTCGATTTATCACACCAAATATCGAAATGATATGTCGCGTAGTTTTTCCACAGCTATTGTGGCGGACCAAAAAGAATAAAAAAAAAATAATCCGATGAATTACAATAAGGTCTTTCACTGTAGTGAAAGACCTTAATAATCATAAGAAATACAATAAGGTCTTTCCATTTTTTAGTGGGAAAGACCTTAATAATAATAATAATAATAATAATAATAATAATAATAATCAGAAGAATTACTTGAAGGTCTTTCCGACTGGAGTCGGGAAAGACCTTAATAATAATAATAATAATAATTAAAAAGTCAATTGTTCAGAGAACAATTGCAAGGTCTTTCACAAGTTTTCACCATGATTACATGGTTGAGTTTGATTTTGATGTCTTATTTCGGTGAAAAATGTGATGTTAACAAAAGTTCTGACCTTTATTAGTCTTTTGTTCAATGGTTGCTAAGGACTTTTTCGAAAAATTAGCTTGTTGCTAAGGACATGAAAGTCACTTCCGGTTGGCAATGTCATTCATTTCCTCTTTACAACATAACAAAACTTTTTGCCTATGGTTGCTAAGGACATTTATGGTAAATAACGTTGTTGCTAAGCACCATGACCTTTGACCTTGACCCCATTTTGTCGGCCATATTTAGCTGAAAATTTTATCTGCTAATAGTTTCTTTGTATCTTAAATAGTTTTTGAGATAAAAGCAAAAAACTCAAAAATCGGACCTCGAAAAATCATTTTTGGGCTATAGGTCCAAAATGAATGGTCCAATTATTTTGGACCTCAGTGTCAAATGTAGACCTCAATGAGACACACATTTTCTCAAATACATTTGATCATCTATCTCTCACAGTTAACGAGTTAAAGCGATAACAAGGGTAAAGGTCATCGGTGACCTTGACCGGTGACCTTTGACCTTGACATTTTTAGATGGCCATATATGACTTGTGAACAATGGTAAAGATTTCAGGTCTCTACGACTTATCCTTTGGGAGTATTTAGCATTAACGGAAACTCAAAATCTTTCAAAGGGCAATAACTCATATAAAAAGTCGTCAAATTTCTTCAGACCAATGTAACAAAGTTGCGTCTCATGATAATGGACATTTTTCCCTTTATATGTTTTCAGCCATCTATTACGGTTTACGAGTTGAAGCGATAACAAGGCTAAAGGCCACTGGTGACCTTGACGGGTGACCTTTGACCTTGACATCTTTAGATGGCCATATAAGACTTATGAACAATGGTGAAGGTTTCAGGTCTCTACGACTTATCATTTGGGAGTATTTAGCATTAACGGAAACTCAAAATCTTTCAAAGGGCAATAACTCATATAAAGAGTCGTCAAATCTCTTCGGACCAAATGTAACAAAGTTGCG
>MJUU01051437.1:64748-75600 GCA_002080025.1 Modiolus philippinarum | reverse complement strand
ATCGGTGACCTTGACCGGTGACCTTTGACCTTGACATTTTTAGATGGCCATATATTACTTGTGAACAATGGTGAAGGTTTCAGGTCTCTGGGACTTATTATTTGGGAGTATATAGCATTAACGGAAACTCAAAATCTTTCAAAGGGCAAAAACTCATATAAAGAGTCGTCAAATCTCTTCGGACCAAATGTAACAAAGTTGCGTCTCATGATAATAAACATTTTTCCCATTATATGTTTTCAGCCATCTATTACGGTTTACGAGTTGAAGCGATAACAAGGCTATAGGTCATCGGTGACCTTGACCGGTGACCTTTGACCTTGACATTTTTAGATGGCCATATAAGACTTATGAACAATGGTGAAGGTTTCAGGTCTCTTCGACTTACGGTTTGTGAGAAAAATTTTTTTACGGAAACCCAAAATTATTCAAAGGGCAATAACTCATAAAATACCATACCGCACAGTTTCGGTCTAAATGTAACGAAGTTCCGTCATGATGCAAGGAACATTTTACTTATTACTCTTAATCAGCTATCTTTTACGGTTTCCGAGTTTAAGCGATAACAAGATTTTTTGTTCCGGGGCAGATAACTCCGTTACTAAAAATAGGTCAAGATGCTTGACTCAGTTTTGAGATCCCACAGTGATGCCGATTTATCACACCAAGTATCGAAATGATATGTCGCGTAGTTTTTTCACAGCTTTTGCGGCGGACCAAAAAGAATAAAAAAAAAAAAAAAATAATCCGAAGAATTACAATAAGGTCTTTCACTGTGGTGAAAGACCTTAATAATCAAACGAAATACAATAAGGTCTTTCCAATGTAGTGGGAAAGACCTTAATAAGAAACACAGCAAAAACAATAAGTCTCCCCAAACTTCGTTTGGGAGACTTAATTATGTGTTAACCTGTTATTGCATCTGCATTTGTACTTGTTGCAAGATTTTTTACTGCTTATGTATATTTTTTGTTAATTTTCAAAACATGAAATGTTTAAGCATTTTTTGCATCACATACCAGTTTATTCATGTACTAATGGAAGTAAACAAATAATGCATTTTCTGTATGATGTTTTACTTATACATGTAGACAAAAAAGCCGCGAAGTTATTTCATCTATCAGGGAAGATAGACTCAAGGGCTGGTGTTCGTTACAATGACTTTCTTGATAGAGCTCAGTTGCTTACAAATAGACTGCTTAAGCAAGGGTACGTTACCAAAACCTTAAAGTCATCACTACAGAAGTTTTATGGTCGACATCACGATCTTGTGGATCGCTATGGGATATCTGTTTCCCAGATGACAACAGATCTTTCCCTCTGCAACTAAAGTTTGTTTTTCCTCTATCGGATTTCACTTTACTACCGGATTTGACATGTTCAACACGGCGGGTGTCTTATAAGAAGCATGATATGCTTACTCTACCGGTACACCTGATCTCACCCATGGTTTTTATTTGGTCCGTGTTGTTCATCTGTATGTGTGTCTTCATTTTTCTTTTTTGTCCCGTACTTAAGTGGTGTCCTTGTTTCCGATGTTGCCATTGTCCATGGATTGTTCGTTCTTTTGATTGACGGTTCGGTTCTCACTTACATTACTATACAATAGATAATAATTCAATTAGTAACAAGTTTCTATACATTAGCCTAATAAACGAATTTCACACACACACACACACACACACACACACACACACACACACAAATAGAATTAATAAAAATAAAAAAGTAGAAAACACGCAAACAAACAAACAACAAAAGACCCCAGAATATTGGAATGAATTTGTTTTCCCCACAAAATGCTTAAAAGTTGTCATGTAGGTCGACAAAAGTTTGATTGATTAATTTTGGAGGATACCAAAGGTTTGCTTTATTCTCGCGATCGGTTAGTCTAATTGATCAAAATTTTCGTCCTCAGAAATATGAGCAGATAAACTCGGAAACCGTAATTGATGGTGGCAAATGTTTAACATGCCAAGGGCTACATATATTACTTCGGATCGAAGAACTGCAATCAGTCATTTGAGAGTTATTGCCTTGACGCTTTTCAGAAATAGTTTGTAAACCTTTATAAACTCGTTGAACTTCCATACAGAAATATACTGCAAGGTATATCTGCACTTACCAATAAAAAAACCATTTATTTCATGTTCTAACAAGATGAGTTCGTGAAACACTACATATGCCCCCAGATTCTACAGTTAAATATATGAAAATATCCAATTTTTCCCCTTTTTGACCCCTCTGACCTATTTGCTTGCATATTTATGTTCATATTGACAAGACCTATAAACTTGCCAGGTATTAAAAGTCTATCTTACATAATTCAAAAGTTGTTTATTACCATAAAAACACCCAATTTAACCCCTTTATTATGAAACAGATTGTTTATTGAAATAGCTTTAATTGTTAAAAGTATCTGTTTAAAAATGATACAACAAACCTACAGAAAAATGCAGTCTGAAGATCCGACAAGAAAATTAAAAATATTTTTTTTTTCAGTTAGTCCCCCTTTTGGCCTTTTGTTTCTCAAAAACGGTAAATGCTACCTCAAATCTTTCAATACTACAGTTGCGCAATTTTAGTAGCAATAATATGCAACAAACCCAGTATCAATATGATAAATAAAAAGGATTCTGCAGTCAAATATGTAAAAACAGTTAATTTCACCCCTTTTCAACCTTTGTAACCTTGACCTTTGACCTGATCTATTTTTTTTTTTTGCATATTTATGTTCCTCTTGACTAGACCTATACACTTGCCAAGTATATAAAGTCTACCTTATATAGTTCAAAAGTTATAGCCAAGGTTAAACTTTCGGACCCAAATACAGGACAAAAACAATATGTATTTTACGAAAGGATGTGGAGTATATGAACATGAGACCATAGCACATATGTTTACTCCAACTGCCATAATTTTAATGAGCTGTATGGCCATTTCGGAAATTAATTCCTCATCAGCAGCACTAGAATCCAAACAAAGGTAATCTATAATTTCAAAAAATGTTTAAAATGCATAAAACCAAACGAAATCAGAATAATCAGAAATCAGAATAATGTCCCGATCATCGATCTGGGGCATAAAAAGTAGATGGCATACGGCTATATTAAGCTTTACAATGTATAGACTAAGAGGACATACGTCAAATGATACAAGGCCGTATCTTCTCGTGTTAACTAGGGATATAACATTATTGTTAATCCTGCGCGATAAACTAGTTAATTGACATGTACAAACAATATCAAGACAAATTTTCTAGTCAGAAACAACTTATTAAAATTTGCAGCTACAGTTAACAATCCATGTAAAACTTTCTTGTTTCTTTTAATGTCGAGAAGTATTTCTTTTTTTTTAAATCATTCATTGGCCTGATCAGCGGGTTCTAGGACTGGCTGCAACTAGTTCATATGGGCTGAACAATTCTGTCTTTCTTTTATGTTTAAGTTGGTGTTTATTTTTCAGATTTTGTCCTTTTTACCTTTAATTTGTGGCATATTTTTCTCTAATTTTATTTTGTTTGATATAATATTTGCTTGCCGAGGGATAAATGGCATAATCCGTAAAGAAGTACATGATTGTTAAATATTTTACCGGATGTTGCACGAAATAGCAAACGTCATTTAATTTATTTCAGGATTTCGTAAGATACCGTTTACGACTGGAATAAAACCATTGAAATTTAATTTTTTTAATTCGAAAAAATTCAAGGATAGAAACAGTTTTATAAAGTATGCGTTGTGACAGCTTGGTTGAAATAAAATAAATTGTCCGAAGCATTGATAATTGGTGTGAGATATTGCATGTGCTATTGGTTGTATATTTATGGATCATGCGATATAGTACATATCGTGTTTAGCATGACAGGTTTCATGTCAGATATATCATGGATGGGGTATGCAGCGATACATAGTAGACCTTGTGCTATGAAGTGTGTAAATGGACAAAGGACGCATGGGTAAATATACGATTATAAGAAACATTTCTTGATCTTGTGAATTGTAAATTTTAGTAAGTGTCGGATAATGTATGGCCTGAAATAATACGATCGGCAAATGATAGAGGTAAAATTTGTGAGATAACATTTGCGGAAGTTTGAGATACGTACCGTGTTTTCTCACTTTTGAGACAGAACAGTTCCTATTTTTAGCGGTGTGAGATTTTCTTGTCTTACACTAGTGTGTAAGACAAAAAAATCACGTGCAGTTTACCGGCAAACATCGTGTTTTGCATATAAGATTCTGTAGTCTACATCTGTCCTCATGTATTTAATCTACGTATTATGAAAGTGTTATATCATATGAAGTAACATTTCACTGGAAAAAACAAGAAAAATCGGCTTTTTCAAATATGGCGCGCTCGGGTGTACATTCCTGATTTTATGACGTTACAAAAAGGGACATAACTCCTTGTGTAAACAGACGAAAGGGGACGACATTTTTGTGTGGATTTTAGTATATTTTAGGTTGAATACAGTAAGAAATAAAATCAAACACCAGTGGAAGTGCGACACAAGAGAATCTCAGACACCCTCGAGTAAGATTTCAATCATCTCGGACTCAGCAAGCTTCGTCCGAGACTGGAAATCTTACCCTTGGGTGTCTGAGATTCTCTTGTTTCGCACTTCCCCTGGTGTTAGATTCTTAATGTCTTATGAGATAAAATGCACTTTGTTTGATGCATGATTGAATCTTTCGCTAAAATGATGCTGGGGTGGATGTAATTTAGATGTTAAATACGTCATGATGCAGGATCTAGTAATATAGGTAGGCAAGAAAATGTCAGTATTCTAGTGATAGTACTTTATTATTTAGAAATCTGTTACAGCTGTAAAGTTTTGAAACCAAAAAAATTTGATCATTAAAAAAAGCAAGAAAAACAGATATGCAAATAACAAAAAAAGGAACATCTGAAAACTAATACATCCAACATGCAGCATATACAATGTAATACCAAGAAGAAATCCTAAAGCAAAACGGGACTTTCGAGGTACGAACTCTCTTGTTATTGAAGGCGGAAACGATCGCCTCGGATACCAGTTAGAAGGAATACTGGATCCCTAAACTTATATAAATTACTATATGCCACATAAAAACAAACTATTTATGAAATTGAAGTGCATTTAAAATTTTTCCTATATGACCACTCTTCAATAAAATTTTAATTGACGAAAAAAAAATTAACCTGAAGCGCCACAAATTGATTAAACCTAAATCACCCTTATATCAACAGTGTTCATCAATGAGGGATTCCCTTCAAATGTAATGATGGATTGATTTTTGACACATAAAAATAGATCTGTTATCGGAGTGAACACGATTCAAAAGTCCCGTATTCTAACGTTGGATAGCTTCTCATAAAATAAAAGTAGAGATGTTATTAGCATTGATATTTAAACAAAATAGACTACAGTAACATATGTTAAAAAGGCACAAATATGTCAACAATAGAGCAAAAACGTAGTGATAAAGCGGTTATAGGGATCAGCAACAGTCACGATTCTGAAATAAAAAAAAATGTGACATTTAGAATAACAGTCATAAAAATAATTCAATGAAGAAGAGCTCAATAAATGTACTTTTTTTCAGTGTACAAGATTTTGTATCACACAATTCAGATTTACTGCAAAGAAAGAGCAGTGTTTTACATTTAGCCTTAATTTTTTTTACTCTGATGAGATTTATATATTCTATACAAGGGTCGTTGACATAAATAAGTTAAATGTAAGTTGTAAGGTATAGAACTTCCATATTATGCGATTTCAGCTTTAATATACTGAGCAACATAAGAAACGCATCAATCTTTTAATATCATCTAGCTCCCTAGATATTTTAGCCATATCAGCTTTCTTTTAATGTATTTCTTAATTTCAAATGTCCAGAAAAAGCAAGTAAACTTTTGTCAAAAAATTTGTCATTTTCAAGTACTTGCAACAGTTTCTGTTGAATGTGTTAGAAAATACAAGTCAAATAATAACTTTCCTAAGAATGAGCTCGTTTTGAAGTTGTTTTGTCAAAAGTTACAAAAACGGTATTTTTTTACCAAATCTTACAGGTAGGAGCACAAAAGGTTAAACATTCACCCTTTTTAAACAATTTTCTGCGTTTTGGGGTAAAAAAGAGCTTTTTTTTTAGAAATTTTTTGAAATTCAGAATTCCAAAAAGTTTGATTTTTTTCAGAATTTTGCGAACTATTTTATTGTGATAACCATAATCTCGGATTAGGCATATTCATAATTATCTTTGCATAGGGTGTAATGAATTACGACAGCTACGTAGTTCTGCATGTCTATGTCGTCTATTTGATCAAAACATGCCTCTCACCTGTATATATAGAAAAAAATCAATTTTCTGGAAGACCAAAAATAAAAACGTATAAAAAATTTTATGGATAGTAGTACAATTTTAGTTTTGACAGTATTAAATTATCGTTTCCGGCAGTTAGAATATTCAGTTATAATTATAATTCTACCTAAAAGTTATTCAATTGTAAAAGGGCCCAGGCACATTTTTCCACACGATGGTACGAGGCAACATCTCTTACCTGTAAAACAAGAGTATACTTTAATTAAATCTGTCCAAAAAATATTGTAAAAACAGAATATTAAAAACTTCTTTTAGCGCATCTTTATTACCTCATCTGCATTGAAGTATCAGTTGGTGAGGTTTTCGAAGGAGTAATATTCAAACATATATTTAATTTTCTTATTACAAATAATCTTCTGTATAAGTTTCAATCAGGATTCACACCCGATCAATCCACCACACATCAGCTCATAGAAATTCATCATAATATATGTATTGCTCTTAAAGAGAATAAACACACTTGTATAGTGTTTTATGACATTTCCAAAGCATCTGATAGGGTATGGTTAAAGGGTCTTATACAAAAGCTTAGATCTTATGGTATACACAGTTTAATAGAACGGCTTCAAAGTTATTTATTCGGTAGAAAACAATGTGTTGTTGTTAAAAATTCATTCTCTCTACTATGAGGTGTCTTAAAGCTGGGTCCCTCAAGGGTCCATTAGGACTTTTGTAATATATTATATACATTGAAGATATTGCTAATAATCTTGACTCACTAACTCGTCTTTTTGCAGATGACACTTGTTTATCATATAGTTCTGTATCGCAAAGACTGATTCAAATTCAAATTAATAGTGATCTAGTAAAAATCAACGAATGGGCAAATGCCTAGTTAATTAAGTTCAATCCGAATAAAACATTTTTTATGTTTATATCTAATACATTAAGTAGTGATAATATTGACTTGATTTTCCAAGGTTCTCAGTTAGAGTCATGTGAAAATCATACACATTTAGGTATATTTTTTCAGTGAAAATTTGAAATGGGCATATCACATAGATAATATTTGCTCTAGTGTATCCAAAAAACTATCTGTTTTGCGGAAGTTGAATTTTACTCTCAACCGAAAGTATTTGGAAAATATTTTGTTTTTATTCGACCTGTAATTGAATATGGATGTGAGTTGTGGAATGGCTGTGGTGTTGAGTTATCTGACAAACTTGAAAAAATGCAACTGGAAGCAGCAAGGAACGTAACTGGGTTACTATCCTATGCAAGTAAGGATTTGTTATATTTAGAACCGGGGTGGGAAAAATTAATTGATAGGCGACGTAGGAAATTTTTGTGTTTGATGTACGATATAAATAATAATATTGATGCTCTATATTTAAAGGAAAATCTACCCCCTAATGTTGAGGACCACACTTACTATCCATTACGAAACAGAGAAGAGTTTACCATTCTTAATTGTCGGTTTGCTATTAATATTATGCATTTTGTTCTGAGAAAGTGCATTCTATTCTCAATCAAAGATTTTCCGACATTTTACATCACTTTGCAGGGACTAAACTTTTAGCAATTCTCTAAAAGGGAACTCGCATCATCTTACGTCCAATTTTTCCAAAATTGGAAGTCCTTGCAGTTTTACGTCATTCTGCTCGCTAAAATTTTAGTGAAATATCGGAAAAACTCCGTTTGAGAATAGAATGCACATTCTAAAAACAAAATGCACTCTGTTTATCTTCACCAAATAAAATTGCTTAACTTCAAACGTTTATAACCTCTTCATTTCTCAACGAATCCTCATCAAAATTGGCTCATTCTTTTTTGTGCGCAAATGTCGCGCTTTATGCCCTCGGGTCTGAGCACGCAGACCAAAGGGTCCGTAAAGATCAAAATCAGTACCTTTTGGTGATAAGATGTTTCTTTTTTTATATCAATTTGAACGCTTCCTTGCCCAAAGACACATTATAAGGGATCGACAAAATAAATGAATAAATTAATTAATCAATAATCCAAAAGCAAAGAAAACCTTTATAATTAAATCGAAGGAAAACAATTGAATCATAAACTCCCCCTTTTCTATTACCCAACAATATTTTGACAAGTATTTGTCGTAAAAACTTCCACACACTGTGTAAAGGTCAAAGGTATGCAACCGGTGACTTTAAATTGCACAAAACCAACCGCAAAATACATTTAGAATCAATTTTTATTAGAACCTTAAAAAGTTAACATTGTGCTTTTTTTTGAGAAAGTGCATTCTATTCTCAATCGAAGATTTTCCGACATTTTACATCACTTCGCAGAGACTAAAATTTTAGCAATTCTTCCAAAGGGAACTCGGGACACACTTTTAGACGAATTAAAAGCATCTTCAGCAGTAACTCTTCATGGCATCCGTGGCATCATCTTACGTCCGAATTTTCCAAATTTGGACAGTCCTTGCAGTTTTACGTCATTCTGCTTGCTAAAATTTTGGTGAAATATCGAAAAACTCCGTTTGAGAATAGAATGCACGTTCTCAAAACAAAATGTACTCTGTTTATTACAATCAATCAAGTTTTTCCCTTCTACTCTTCGTATTTGGAGTTCTTTGGATTTAGAAAAGCGAAGTGCTGCAACTAAAATAGTTTCAAAAAATCTTTGAGTATTAAATCTGAAGTTCCCTAATGGTACAATATAGGGAATCGAAAATTAAATATTATACATACAAAACTTGGGTATAGCTATAGCAGTTTAAATTGATTTATATCATTTTAATATCAAGGATAATCCAACATGTAATTGTGGTGCCATTTGCGAAAATGCATACCATGTATTTCCTCGGATGCCCACTCTATGAGCATCTAAGACAAAATTTATTTTAATACGTTTTTGTACATTTCTAAATCGATTCGAATGTGTATTTATTTTTCTTATTTTTTTAATTCAAGTTGTCATATTGTATGTTGTTTTTTTTACATTGCTGCTTTGATATGTTATATACAGTCCGCCAAAAGTTAAGCATCACCTAACTTTTTACATGTTCATCATGTTTGAACCTGAATGGAGGCGAGAGGTTTTTGTTCAAAATACTACGAATGAGATAATTTTGATATTTAGATGTTGAACTTTAATCATGTATCATATTGTTGTCTTTAGGTTAAAAGTTATGAAATTAGGCTCAACCCAATTTTATGACAAAATGTGGTATCTTTGACTAGGAAAATAAGTTTCAATTCAATGCATTAATTCTTATTGAAGACCGTTTACGTTATTGTTGATACAAAGTTAAGACAATAATTAACATTCGTATTTATGTTTTAGGTGACAGTTGTAGATATTCCAGGTAATGTTTGAATACAGGGGAGATAATCTAATTTTACGATATTTTAAAAGATTGATTTCCACTATTGTGAAGAAATGTGAGAACAAAACAATTTCTTTCCTAAATTTTGCAACTAAATTATTGTTCTGTTTATGTTCACGCCATTTTTAAGACATACATGAAATTGAAAACTTTCGAGCAGGATTTTTGATAATCTTCAAAATTTTGAAATCTGAGTTTTTGTTGTTATTTCAGAACAAGGCCACAATGCCTGTATGATTTCAAAACGGCAAACTTTATTGGATTCGGAGACTGTTGAAATGTCCAAATAATGATTTCCTATGTACCAAATTTCTTCATTTGGCCATTTTTTTGTTGGATTTCGAAAAAAAATTTGGTAATTTTTTCAAAGATTTTAGATTTTCGGAAAAAGCCTTTTCCATTTTGCGAGGCATAATAATGCACTACTGTAAGAATACCCATTAATGTACCATGAAATATACCCATTAAAGTATGTCTATTAATTATGGTTACATTTAATGGTATAATTTTAATGGCTTTGTCCATTAAATTGATTTTCTTTACCATTAAAAAAGTTTAATATTAACCATTAAAAAAAAGGAATGAACTGGAAATTATGGCCATTAATTGTGACTATTAATTTTTCATTAATGGGCATGACTTATTAGGTAATGGCCATTAAATTAAATGGATAGAATGGCCATTATTTTTTCTTAGATAGGGGTTAATGGGCATGAATTCTTTTACCAAAAGTTTAATGGGCATTAATTGTAACCATAATTAATAGCACCATTACTTTTTCGAGATATTTAATGGCCATTACTGTATTTTAAATGGCATTAATTTTTTGTTTCCTGTATTTCAATGGTCATTAAAATATCAATTAATGTTTGTAAGCCATATTTTAATGGGCATTAAATTAACAATTATTTTTTGTCTGGTTGTATTTTAATGGGCATTAAAATAACAATTATTTTTTGTTGGATGACCATGAAAAAGTAATGGGTACACAGAATAAGTTAATGGCCATTAAGAACGTGAATTGCAGGTTAAATAGTTTAATGGCCATTAACACCTTAAATACCTGGTGTTTGTAATTTCAATGGCCATAATCTCTTAAATGGCACGATATTTCAAACAACTGACATTAACACATGTACTTGCCATACTGTAGACAAACTTTAATGCGCTTTATACTTATGATGTTTATATC